>JBCJKH010012044.1:42866-53628 GCA_039877255.1 Loriculus beryllinus
AAAATCTGATGGAAATACAAGACCCCCCCCCCCCCCCCCCGATTTTGCAGTTCATTTTGAGCTGTAAATATTGTGCATAAAGAGCTTTATTCTTTTGTTTCTTTTCCCTTCCCTCCTGTTTGCCTGTTTTGTACATCAAAAAACATCTGAAAAGAACTCAGGGCAAATTATAAAGTTTTTCTACTGGAAACACAACAGCTGTTTTCCATAACTGTATATATTTATCCCATCCATGCCGTGATTTCCATTCTGAGTACGGGTCCTCCTCTGCTAAACATTGAATTTCAGCTCCCGAAATGATACATAGTCAAAAAGTTAGTCAGGTCTGATGCCTGAACTAGCCAATTAAAAAATATATCAGAATAAAATGAAATGAAAAGCAACATTTTGGTTAGAAGTGTTCTCCTGTCTCTATGGGAAGGAATGAGTGTGTATGTGAATCACGCACTATATTTTATGTATTTGAAGCTTGCCAGTATCTAAATCTTCAGATGAGAAATTTGAACAGTTTACTGATGCAGAAGGCTCACTGCCATCTTCTTTTTTGAAGTTAAGGAAGTGAATTCTCTGCTGAATACCGTCTTTTGTAGATTTTCCCCATGGATGCAATAACCTCTGATCTTGCCAGAGATTGTGGCTGCCAAAAAGCTCATGGGATTAATAGGTAGGAATATACCTAACTCCTAACATTGCTCATCTTTGAATAGCTCATCCTGAGACTGGAACTGAGAACATTACTGGAGGCTTTGCTTGAAGCTGCAGAAGAAAACTGGCAGTAAAATTGTCAAGCCTACCAGTCTCTTCGGGGCTTACCAAGTGGTTGAGAGAAGAAATTCAGAGACAGCGAAAAACCAGAAAAAAGCCTTCTTCATCTTACTTAAAAGGAAAAGAAGAAGAAAAATGAAAAGAACTTCTTTCAATGAATGTGTCATTCATTGAATGAGAAGAAAAATATATTTGTGTCATCAAGACCTTGTCAAAAGATTGGATTTTAAATATGGAGGTGTGTTTATGTGGTCTGCTGAACAGTGAAATTGTTATCACTGTGATTACTGGTTGCAACAATAGTTTTCATTTACTCCAAAGACTTCTCCAGCATTATCTTAGGGATAGCACTTTACATACACTCTGTGCAGGTAGGAATGACTGCAATATTAAGGTAGAAGTTAAACAATAATTCTGCAGTTATGTGTGGCAGAGGGTTCACAGTAATGCCATCAGTAAAAGTGTTTCAGCTTATCTCTGAGAGCGTTGGACCAAACCTCCTACAGTCTTAATACAGAAGAAATGCCACTGTCTTGGGGAAATTTCTTTCAGAGGTAATACATGGATGAAGTATCCACTAGGCAGGGGAGCTGGCAGAGACAGAAACACAGGAGTAAGTGATATTTGAGAAGACTTCTCTATCAGCTGATGAAGGCAGGTTCTGCTTTCTGGAGCTGCCTGAGGGGTATGGGAGGTGGTGATAGCATGGCTCCAGTTTATGATGTGCCAAATCATTCTAGAGATGGGTTTGGTGTAAAGGGGCCCACCAGATGCTGCTTATACCTCTGTTAAGCACCATGGCTCCATTTTAACCATAGGAATTAGTCAGCAGAGAGCACATACTTTCTTAGAGTATAATTGTCTTTACATTGGGAATTAACACCGGGAAAGACCAGAAGGCTGTGCAATTATCTTGTTTTTTTCTTTCATTAAAAAAAAAAAAATAAAATCATAACTAATTAGAATGAACAAGTTATTAAATCCTGTGTGAGACCCTGACTCCACGGAAGATGGCAGTAGCTTTGTGATTGGCATCACTGAGATACGATCTCCTTGCTACTATCTGGTCGTTATTTTGTAATTCTACTTTGATGTAACGTGTGGAAGTGAATCTTATGGATAAAATTACAACTTTTCCAATTACAGCAGTATTTTAGGACATGTAAGCTATCTCCTTCTACTTATCATTATGTTTTGTGAGGGTAATTATGCCTTGAGGAGTTAATTAGAAGTTTACCCCCATGTATTCAGACATATGTATTTGCAGCTAAGCTGGTTTTCTATACATCAATAGCATTTTGGTGAGCAATGCAGAAGTAGGAAGGCATTCTTTTTAAAAGCTGGTCATTTAATCAAAAAAAGCTTCAAAATTTTGAATTAGTATTTAATTGGTGTTGCCTGATAAGTACTAAAAAGTAAAGAACTGTGTGAAAATCTGAAGCAATTTTAGATCTTCGAGTGATCTTGCTGATACAATAATTTAAACATGAGATTTCTGTGAAACCACTCTGCAAGGTCTTGGAGAAACTTGATGTTTCATCCATTTTAGCATGAATCTATGCTTTTTTCATAGATCTCATAGGACAGCTACTGCGAAAAAAAATATGATGACCGAGTATCTCAGTTTTGTGTACTTTACTAGATTTACAGAGAACTCAACTCAGGGCAAAATATCTGAAAATGCTTGTGACAAAATTGCTTAGTAATTTTCCCTCCACCTCCTCCCCTGTAGGTAAAGACAATGCTCTAAGAATAAAGTTCATGATGAGATTTCTCACTGGGTAATATAAACTACATCTTTCATATCTTCCATGTAAGAAACTCTCCAGGTGACTCTTCTGAAATGAATCAACCTGCGTGCCATGTTCACAGCTCTCCTGATTTAGGTATTGCAGCCCATACGATCAAATATATATGTTTCTCTAACCAGCCATTTGAAATTCTGCGAATTGGTGCATTCTACATAAATAAAAGGACCTGATTTTGTGCTTTGAAATCAGTCCTTTGCCTTCTATTTGCTGCACAATGCCATCTGACTTCTTAAAAATTGGCTGATCCTTTTTCCTCATCTGCACCTGTTCTGCTTCAGAAATATCACTTAGGGAAATCTTGGACTAGTCTGTCTGCTCTGACGTTAGCTTTCCCATCAAAAGCAAGGAAGATGTGAGGTGAGGAAAAAAAAGAATGTGTAATCCAAAGCAAGGAGAGGCAAATGATTCATCTAAACCATCAGTGCATTTCAGTTTCATTGGAGAAAAGAATGAAAAGGCTCCTAGACCACCATGTTAGCAAATTTCTTGCAAATAGACACAGTGGCTGATACAGGCTGTAGGTCTGCACGACCAAACCACTAAAGTGTGTGCTTTACTTTAGGTGTTCTTGTTGTTTAGGTGTTTTGTTGTATAAGTTTAAAGCTCTGTGTAACTGCTTTGGACTGGAGCCTTATAAAAAAAAAATTATTTCCTGTGATATAATGATACTCAGCTGACATCATCCCCAACAGCTTCCTTTACCTTTAGCTGGAGTGACATTTGAAAACAGCTATGCCAAGGAACAGCTACTGATTATAAAATCACAAGTGTAGTGGATGGATAGGCACAAAGGTAGAGGGAAAGGTGCCATTAGGTGACAATTAAGAGATGGCCACGTCTTAAGCTCTCTCCAGGTCTCCATGTAAACAGCCTGAATCACCTCCACTTTAACTTTGAAAGATGGTTAACACATGGCAAATTCCCAGGTGTCTCACTTAAGTGAAGAAGTTTCTCTAACTGATGGGAATTTATCATTTGAAGTTTAAAATAAATTTGCCACATAATTTCCCACTTTTTATTATTGTTACAAGGCTTTAACTTCAAAAGTAAACCATTTTGCCAGGATCTTTCCTACAATTTATTTCCTAGAAATCACCTCACTGAAATAAGGGGGTTTAGTCTATGTCTGTGTTTAGTATTTGCTCAGGATGGGGGTAGGTCTGCTATATGCAGAAATGAGACAGATATCTGGGTTTCTTCAAACTCCTGAGATTCCACCTGGGGGATAGAAAGGGACTCTGGTCTTTCCTGGAAACTGACATATCCAAAGTGTTTACACTTGACCAGCCATGCTCATCATGGCTAAGATTGAGCTGCTTCTCTGTCTTGGGACTGTCTCTCAGGAGATTTCAGGACTAAGGACTTTGTACTCCAGATCTTTCCTTGAAAGGCAAATGTCAAGAGGTTAGACAAGTGAGTAGGTAAGCCAAATTAAGAGACAGAACTGCCTTAGTACAATGTGTGAGTAGCGGAGACCTGCATTCCCAAAGGATCTTGTAGGAGCAGGAAAGAGAAAATGGACAAGGATGATAGGAGCATGTCTCTATACAAGGAGAGGTTAAATAGACTAGAACTCTTTTATTTGAGAAAGATGTGATTTAAGAGATTTATAGTCCTGAGTGGAATACAGAGGCAGAAAGATGATTATTTTCCATTTTTCTTTATACAAGAACTAGGAGGAATCATATGGGAGGTCAGGGAATAAGTTCAAAGTCAGTAAGAAGGAAATCCAGTTTCGTGCAGTAGAAGAAAAGAGTGGGATGCACTGCCAGAAAATGTGGTTATGCAAAAGGTCCTTGGCTTCAAGGATTAGACAAGATCATGAGAGAACAGTTTGTCAAGGGGAATTACATTTGTAGAACCCTCTTCTGGCTTACGGTATCTCTGAGCCAGTGATTTCTGAGAGGTATGAGAGCATGGGCCCTGTGTATATTCCCCTGGCCATTGGAAGAAAGGGCTACAGGAAAAGGAAGACAAGGGGAATGGCAGATGAGAAAAGGGAAGGGGAAGGTTACAGAATCAGAAGTGTGCGACTAGGAAACTAAAAGGGGTGCTGAGCATCCTAACTGTTCCCGTTGCTCCCTGGACATTTTTGAGGTGCCAGTGGATGTTGCCTGGCCCAGCAGCATGGTAGAAAAGGGGAACAGAAACTGGCCCGTCTCCAACTTCCTCCTGCTGATGATATGAAAGGTCAGCTTGGCTGGGGCCAGGAGGAGGTGATGAGATGGTCTTGGGACTTGGTGGGTCTCTAAGAGGGAGAAGGGTAAGAGCTTCAGGAAGATGGTCACTGTTGGAGGCAGAGTCCTGGGTCTGAGGGTCCCTTAGGTTGACCAGTACAGACATTCTTTACCTGTGAACCACCAAACCTGCACAAGCATTACTCTGACTGTGGGGCTTTTGATACGGTGATGGGGTGCCTTCAGGAAAGCAGAAAAGCAGTCATGAAAGTTTTCAGAAAAGACAAAGAATAAGGGGAATTTAGTACTACAGCTGACAGTTGACATTATTCCTTTAAACATAGTTTTACATTCTCTAAATACATTTATAAACATCATGTGTTTTCACCAGATGATGTAATGTAGACTCAGCTTTGTATTAAAATGACTTATTTGGTCTACTCTTAATTTTTGTTGTTCCACGGGATCATCTACCTCTGCTCTCCCTGAGTTAGTTCTCCCAATCTTTCTAGCCAAAGAGAAGTAAATAATATAATTTACTTTTGGTCACATGTCCTGTTGATGTCCTGGGGAAGGACCACTTGCTCAGAACTTCTCCATCCTTCTGTTGTCAGGGATCAAACTAGGGGCATACAGAAAGATGGAGCTGTACTGCCATGCATGTTAAAAATGATTTTACTTGATAAGTGTGAAATTACATCTAATTACAAAGTTAATGTAAGTGAATGTAATCAGATAATTACAATGGGTAATGACATGATATTTACAACTTATAATGATCTTGTTATTATACTGTATATAATGACATTATCAAAATCCTTTCTGAAGTTTTCTCCCTCTTTAATTGGCCTTTTCATATAAAACAAATTATTTTAAATGTTTTATAATGTTCTGTCTGAATCCTTTACATTCTAACATATAGGTTTAAAGCCTTCCTAAGTGGTTTTGTAATATTATAGCTATTTACATACTTTTTCTTTTTCTTACAAAAATAATAAAATGCACCAGCTCATTTTAAGGTGTGATGCAGGAAAGCCTTTGAAAAACTCTAATTTCCATTCTTTTTATTGCACACCACTTGAAGAAGTGAGCAGAATTGTTAATAGGGGGCAGCATGTGGGCAAAGCCCTACCTTAGGTAGCAAGTGACCTTGGGGCTGTTCTCTTGGGCAAGTCATTTCACTAATTTGTGCCTCGATTTCTCTATCTGTAAATGGGAAATGGTGATATTTCACCTCACCTGTGAAGTAAGTTATAATATACAGATGACAACTGACAAATAAGGAAAAGAAATTAAGAATTCACAGAAGGAATGAAGACAGACTTTAATTGGAACGAAGGCCCTCTACTTTAGTGAACACTAGGCTTGCTAATTTATGAATATTGGTGCATGTCCCCTACCCCCTTCACACAAAGCTCAGATAATTGGTCTTTGTTCGAGGAACTGCCTATGGGCTGGAATAACAGCAGGAGCTCCCTTTATGAGTGCTTTGGGCCCAGCTCCAAAGGTCCTCTCAATACTGGTGTATTCAAGGCTGCTGCAAACATGAGGCCTGATTCATGTCACCCACGTTACACCACTTTTGTGCCAGTGTAATTCCATTTAAAGTGATGGCGTTGCTCATGCAACATAATACTGAAGTAATTCACCTGATTTCAGTGAAATTACTCTGGCACAGAACTCAAGTTAAACAAGGAATGATTGGAGTCTGTAGGGCTTGAATCTTAATTGTTTTCTAAAGTCTCATAGGTATAAGATGCTAGCATTCTGACCTGTGAGCATTTGATCCCTTCTTTTTATGGAAGCAAATGATCCCATAAAGGCCACTGCTTTAATCCTTCTGTCCACTTCCTCATGATCACTCTTTATGTTAGGCTCAAAAGAGACAAAAAGTGATTGCTAAGCTTGCTGACGGCAGAAGCTTAGGCCAAGTCTCCATCAGGCTAAGACTCCTTTTCCTTTGCTCTGGCTAGTTGAGCCCAGAGCAGTTAGAACATAGCTGGGAGTCCAAAAGAAAGGATTGAACCAAGTCAAGGACCATGCTGCAGCTCCAGAACAGACTGCATCAGCAAAGAGCTGCCCTTTGGACCGAGAAGTGGAGTCCCTTCTAAGTCCACAATAAGCTTTGCTGTCCCTCAGTGCTTGCCTATTGCTAATGACAAGGGTAAGTCATGCAGAAACTCTGTCTTTGCAACTTCCAGTAATCATTTTACATCTTTACGAGAGAGTATTAATGAAGCCTGTTATGTAATATGGCCTATGCTATACAAGCTATTATATAGCTATGCTATATAATTACAAACCTATAGCCCCAGCAACTCAGGCAGATAAACAGAAAGAAACATAAGCTAGACAGAGTTATTTGACTTAAGCTGTGCTGGATGTCCAAAGCAGAGGTGGTTACACATGAATAGATGAAGAGATACCACTGACTGGGTATGGCTGACTGACGCTGACATTTGGTTGACATTGCCCATGTAAGCATGAGTGAGTGCAATGTTAAAAGGGAGGAGATGAAGGAGGTCTAGATGTAGCCATCAGCATTCTAGGGTTGCACCTGGGTAACCATTAGGTTGCCTCATCCATTAGGGTTTTTTTCAGCAAAGGAGAAAGCATGGTTAAGAACATGAAAGGACTTAAACCACTTGAAATTACAGACTTAATCCCTTTTAGAAGCTAGAAAGCAGGGATCATTTCTTCATAGGAAACTGGATATGGAGGATGAGATCAAGAGAAAGAAGGTATAGGTGTTTTGTCATCACAGGAGAAGGGAACATAAAAAATGAGACAGTCATGCTCAGCACGAATAGCATTTGAAGAACTAGGCCTGGTTGTTTCTATGGTTTTTCTTTTTATGATAAATTAAGAGCAGCAGCCAAGGAAAAAGATATTTAGTCAGATTCTGAAGACAGAACACTTTAGAACAAGGATGCAAATTTGCAGAAAATCTCTTATATCAAACACCAGTTTGAATCCAGGTAAATTGTGAAGTCAGCTGCAGTATAATCTAGGAAATGTGAGGCTACAAAAATGTGATCTTATGATGATGATTTACAAAGAAACAGTATTAATTCTAATGAACACCAGAAGAGTCCTTGTACGCAACCCAGGGAACACAAGACCTCCTAGAATTAATAATTTCTTCCTCAGTTATAAACTGTAGTTTCTACAGTTTTGCACTCACAGCAGGTTATTAAATAGCAGGCTCAATGGATTAGATCAATGTACCTTTTTCTACGGAAGGCAGGATAACAGGCAATGCTCTCCTTGTTCAGCAGTCCAACATAAGAAATATCTGAAAAAAGAATATACTAAAAGGACAAAGCATGTTTGATACAGACTCTCCTTGTGTACCCTCTGAGACTACTGACATGCAGACCTGGTCACTGGGAACAAGATAGTGATTTCTTCGATGACTGAAGATGTATGATGTGGTTTATCCATTGTGCAAGTATCCACTGGTATAATGTTCAAAGTGGTTTCAATCATAGGAAGCTACACTAGCTTCACATATTAGACTATGCAGAAAGGGTCTAAAGCCAGCAATATTTCAAAATCAGAAGTTCACAGCACTTGTGAATATCTGACAGGTCTGCAAAGGGATGCAAAGGGCATACACTCACCTGGAAAACCAGTTCAGTCCAGGAACACAAATGGTCCTGGTTCATTTGTGGACACAAGATGGGCGTCCAGTTTGACCAGGAAGAAGGTCACCAACTGAGGGTACAAACTATATCAACATGTTAGCCATAGTGCCTCTCCATGCATTTTCTTAATCAACTACTTAGGTGAGGTACTGAACGTTAAAAATAGCAGTTCCAGCAATGAGGAAGCCAAACACTGGTGCTGGCTCTAGCTATCAAATGAGGGAGATATAAGAACTGAGGGTGGGTTGCTCTTAAGGCAGTTACAGAAGAAAGAGAAGTGGAAAAGACTGCTGTACTGGAGGATGGGTTCTGGCTGAACAGAGGACAATGCAGGATCCTCTTTGAGGAGTAGCTTGAACTTTTCATAATGGCTGTCAAGAAAGTTTTTCATGAAAGACTTGGAGACAATGGAAAAAGAGACAAAATTCAGAGAGTGTCAGTGCCTAACACAGTGCCCTTCTTTGTCAAAATTCTCTACCTGAGAAAATGGGGTGGCCCTAAACCGACTCAGAAGTCTGAAGCTTAAGAGAAATTATGGGCAGAAATCCTTGGGATAGACCCAATAATCACTTGTTCAGTATTTTCTTTGATGAACAATCACAAGACATGTGAGCCAGTTGTCCGTATTTATTGACTCAATAGCATGTGGAACCAATGTCAGGAAGAAGGCTTACACAACAGTTTACAGAACAAATCAGATTAATTCCTAGGAACAGGATGAAGTTTAACTGGAAAAGTGCAAGACCACACACACAATATCTACTAATAACTAGATGCTATTAGCTATATAGCAAGGAGTCAGACGTGTTAGAAGCAGAGAGGGTGTCAACTTAGGTTGAAGAGAGGGTGTGGTATGGAAAGCCTGTAAGTCACCTTTATGGTGCAGCCAAGAAAAAAAGACATGTTATTCTAGCTGTTATGTTATGTGTTTCCAGTAAGGATGGAAATGATGAATGTGGTTGAACAAGATGCATCTGATAAAGAACCTGTGTTAAAATGAGGTGAGTTCTAGTTTTAGTAGTTACAGGTTTTTTCTACAGCAATTACGGGAAAGAACAGACTATCTTGCAAGAGGAAACAAAGAGCTCTGTTTGTTTAGCCAAAGAAAACAAAGGTTGAGAGAGGGAATTATTGTGCTCTACGGATATGTCAAGAGAATAAGCATCAGAGAAGAGAAAAAGTATTTAACTAAAGAACAATATTGACATAGGAATAAAAGGCTGTAAACTAGCGAGGAATACACTTAGACTAGAAATTAGAAAACACTTGCAAACATTGGAGCTGCAGGGCTTGAGAACAATCTTCCAAAGGAGATGTGTGAGCAAAAAATTTCAAACACTTTCCAGATAAAAACAAATCAGTTCATGAAATAAAATCAGCAACACAATCAGCTATGAGAACAGGGAATTTAATTTATGGTTCTGGAGGCATCTTTGAATCCAGTGTTAAAACATAGATGCCTTGTGTTAATGTCTAACCCTATGCCTCAGCTTTATATTGATAAATGGGGATAACACCATTAACTTATCCCACGGTTGTTTTGAATCATGTCTAGAGTACCAAGTATAGAGATTTGTAAGCATTAGTACTGCAATTAGTTAGGAGGTTCCAGAGAGGCGCCAATCATTCAAAGAAAAAAGAACTGTATGTGCATGTATATTAATATGTACTTGTATGCATATATTTTATATCTTTTACATTTTATTTCCGTACATTTTAACATATTTTATTTCTATTTATACACATAATAAATACAATTTTGTGCACATGTCATAGAAGTTATGTTATAAATATATAATTGCTTATAACAGATTTTCTAAACCACTGTCTCCTTTATGCCCCACAAATAACTTATCCTGCCTACAGTTTCCAGAACCCCTGAAAATCTGTTATAATGCTTTGTTCAAACCTATAGTACTCTCTTAAAAATAATGGGCTTAGCACTAAAATTCACTACAGAAAGAATAAAGATTGGCAGGCTGATGTCACTCAACATTCGATGTCTTCAATATCATATTGTTCAGGACACAAAGCTTGAAGGTGGTAGATACAAAAAACAAATCCAAAGCAAAAGGCAGCTACCTTCACATTTAGTTTTAGTTTATTTTGAACAAATAAAGCTTGCCTCTAACCCTTCATAATAGTCAGGTGTAAGTAGAGACTAGCTGATATTGGCCAGAAAGGACAGACTTGGCCATTTACCACAGATCTATGCTTTTCTGATTGCATTATTTATGAAAATGTTAATTATAAATGAGAAACATGCTGAGTATGGACAGAGAGCAGTGGGAAATGGAAAAATGCCCGAAGGAGGAACGTGATCAGTTTGAGAGCGCTCCTCGCTACAGAACATGGCTCAGTG
>JBCJKH010012045.1:0-21121 GCA_039877255.1 Loriculus beryllinus
ATTATTAAGAAGTTTGATTAATTCCCCATTCTCTATTTAGGATGATACCGACTTCACTGGGTACACAGATTCAGATATAGTCATCCATTGTAAATAGGGATTAAATAAGGGTAGTTACTTATAACATATCAACGTGCTTTGGATTTTTTTTTTCATTTAATTGACAAATGATTTTATTTTGAAGTCAGTGAAGAAGCCACTTGAGCAGTTTTGGAATGTGTGTAATTGTTCTAATGTCTGAAAACGCAAGAGAAGAGACTAATAGTTCCACTATAAAGTACTTGTTGTTTAAACTTCTATATCTAAAACTTTAAAATCTTCTCTTAAAAAGCTGAACTCTTCACTGATATTCATGAACTACTTTTTAATCTAAATAGACATCTGAAGAGAGTGATTTTCAGCCGTTATTCCTGACCTAAATTCTCAAATATTTGCATTATTAAAAGTAACCTAAGCTGGATTTAGTATTACAAATTTTAAATTGCAATATGAAGGCTGTTATGAAACTCTTAAGAATTTGAATATGCAGTTATAATGGATTTTGGTATGTGAATCTCCTGATTCTAAGATAAATATTAAGGTCAAACCTGTTGGAGTTTCCTGTAGAGAAATCTTCAGTATGACAAATATTTTCATCTGACTTGCCAGCCAGTGTGAATTTGATTAATGGAGGTGTTTGATGCTTGATGTGAACATCATAAGTTTGGTTACATTAATATGTCTGTTTTCAGTTTAAAAGTATTGAAGTAAGTAGTCTCATACCCAACAGCTTACTTTTTTGAGGTGGTAATTTATAATAAAGTGAAATGCTATACATATGTTTGGTAAGTCTAAAAACTTTAGCATTCTGAATTTGCATTGTGTTTAAATTGCACAAATAGCCAGAAGAGATAGAAACATAACCTGTCATAGCTAATATTCTGTGTTGGGTTTTCTTCAAGTTTACGTGTCTTACCTGGGCTACCTGAAAACCAGGAAAATAACTGAATTCTTCTTTCTGTTGCCAGAACGTTGAAGTAATTTAAAGTAATTTTCATTCTATGAAAATACTTCCTCTTTGAAACAGGTAGTGGGAGGAAAGATGACTGAATCAGGTCGACTCTGCGCATTTATCACCAAAGTTAAAAAAGGAAGCTTAGCTGATACAGTGGGGCATCTTAGACCAGGTATGTATTGACTATAGTTCATACTGGTGAGTTGCTTTTCTGAAGGTGATAACAACTGAGTGAGTTTAATTAGCTTTGAAATTATGTTGAAAAGGTATGATGAACTACTGCAGAATTCAACCTGACATTTAGTTACTAGATTATTGACACTACTTCTTTTGTCAAATAGATACATTCTCACATTGTTCAGAATCAAAATTTAGCATTATTACTCATGCTTTTATACTCAAAATACTATTCCACTAATGTTCTGTACAGTAATTTTGTGGTCCATATTTTATTTAGAGCAAACTAAGCTATTATGATTGTGTGAACAGAACCAGCTCAGCTAAGAAACTGCTTCAACATGCAAACCATAGATAGGTAGATTGAAGAACATGTCAGAAATATTAGCTGTTAACATAAGAACTAGCTGAACTTTAAATACTAAAGTTGTAGAGTTAAATGGATCTTCAAAATAGTAAGTTGATGAGATAGATATGCTGCTTTAAAGAGCTACATTTCCTAAAGTGCATGTTGGGATTTTAGTAAACCACAGCTGCCAAAGCAGCTAAGAGCTGTCTCTTACTCAATAGGCACTCACTCAATATTATCACCTAGCGTTAATATTATTGTTTCACTGAACTTTACATATTTGAAGCTAAGCTGCTGAAAAACTTTTATACTCATGATTTTCCTGTATAAAGGACTCCAGACTTGTCTCCAACACAGGTTTCACAGTTCAGAAAACTTGAGAGTAGAATGGCTTAAATTGTCATTGTAAGTACAGTACACAGCAGACTTGCTAAGAAGAGTGTTATTACTGAAATTATAGGTGATGAAGTACTAGAATGGAATGGAAGGCTACTACAAGGAGCCACCTTTGAGGAGGTGTATAACATCATTTTAGAATCCAAACCTGAGCCACAAGTAGAGCTTGTTGTTTCAAGACCAATAGGGTAAGTAATTTTACAAGTTTTTGTATCAAATATGATAAAAATATTGCTAAATTTCACTTTTAGGGCAAAGCATGTCAAACAGATTTATAAAAATAGTAAACAATAAAAATGTCTTAAAATTCTGTAAACCGAAAGCATAGCTAGAATGATAGATCACAATAGTAATTAAAAAGAGCTGGTGTGAAATTCTGTGTTCTCTGACAAAGTCCCAGGCAATGTATGCCAATATGGTCAAAAATAAGCTCCCTTCTGCAGTTTACTTGGTGATCAAGCCAGCATTTGCTCTGAAATTGTTATACTCTTTATTGTTGCAGTTCTTGACTCTTGATTTTTATTTCTCCATTCTCATCTTTATATATGTAAAATAATGTATTTATGTTTAGTCTATGAATTGTGCTGAACTCGGTTTATTGAGGGTATGCAATGCAGAAATTGCACAAAATGCAGTATGCTAATGACATAATCAATATGCTTTGGAAAGTCTTGAATCAACATTCTCATCTTCTTCATTTATGAAATCTATTAAGTTATTGCAGGTTATCTAATACAGAACATATCTGAATAAATAGCTAGCAGTCTGCAGAACTTTTTCTTTGGTGATTTACATTGCCCCATTTTCTTAACTTTCAGACCTATTTTTCAAAATCTTGCATAGCAATAGTTGCTTTGTTGTATTAGATTGTGAATACTTCCCCTTCTTCTTCTGTTCCTTTTCTTCCAAGTTCCTACAGCCTGCAGTCACATCCACCCATTTTTTGCTTCTCCATTAGAAGCTCCATAGCTAATCACAACATGGCTGTGTAGAGGGCGATGCTTATCAATGAATTTGAAGATGCTTACAGTTGTTAAGAATTTTCTCTTTCCCACCACCAAATTTGTTATGATTATAAGGAACAACTGGACAGAGTGCTAGGTAATATCATGTATACTACCTTTTCCGTGTGAGGTTGGACCAAGATGGTCTTTCAGGATCCCTTACAATCTGGGCTGTTCTGTGATTCTATGATTTTATATATTAATACATATATTTATTAGATTAACACGATAAATATATTTATTAGATGCACACAATTATCTTACCTTTTTATGAGAAAGAATTGGCAATATAACAACTAAAAATTAAGAAGCATAAAAAAATCTAGAACTATATAGTATGAAGACAGAATTTCAGTGAGGTTAATTTATCAGTTCAGCTGTACTTAATATGTTCTACACATCCAGAACTTAATGTGCAAGAACTTAATTTGGTTTGAAAATCTTAAACAAATTTGATAATGACAATATTGCTTTATCTTGTTAGTGAGATGATATCTCCTACATACATTTTGAACCACAGCCCCTTTAGTGCAAAGGCTGTGTCATCTGTCCTATCCTTAAAAACTTCTTTATAACTTGGAAGTTGTAGGTGTAATAGGAATGCTAAGGGTCAGACTATGTTACTAGAAGAATATTGTCTCAGAAAAAGAGGTTCCAAATGTGATTCATAAGGTGTAAGATCTTTCATAGTTTCTCTCAAACAGAAGTTTATAGCAGAAGTTTCAAGGAACTGCTCATGCCTTGAAAATATTCAATTTATTTTCTCCTTCTGCATTTTTTTCTATGTGCAAACCTCTTGTATTCTTTCCTGTGCTTTTATATTTACTGTCTGTTGCTTACCTTCCTTATCATCATGTCTTCTGTTACGTTACCATGTGCTCCGCTTGCTGTCACTAGAGCAGCTCATCTAAAATTCCTTAAAGAAAGTGAAGTGGACTCTCAAGATATCTTCTTCAGCATTAACTGCTTGCCACATAGTCTAAAGAACTGAGCCAGATCAGGGCTAAAAAAGTTTTTCAGTGCACTTTATTCACAGTGCCTTTTTGGAGTAGATGTAAGAGAGGGTTTTCACCTCCAAAAAGCAAGTTACTAATCTAAATGGGTTTATAACTGTAGTCTCAGTGATGAATGCTTTCTGCAAGTTGGTAAGGTTTTAGATTCTTGTTAGATGTATATAACTCTTTGGATTTTGATATTGAAATAACTTCAGATTTCTTTTTTATTTTTACTTTTTTTAATGATATTTGAGCTGATGAACTGGAAATTCTGTAGTATCTTCTCAGTTTAGATTTCAGGTTATAATTAAGTGGACTATAGAAATTAATACCTTATGCTTGCCCAAGGAAATGTAACACTATAGATTTGTGTTCTGCTCCAGGGAATAAAGTTTCAATGTCTTTAAAATCATTAAAAGTTCAGATTTACCGGAGGTCAGAAGTGATATTTGTTTTAACTAGAATAATTGATGCCCAGTTGAAGGATTTCACTTTTGCATTGAGGAATATCCTGTTACTTATAAAGAGTCTCTCAGTGGTTGCCTAGCAACGTATTAATTAATTCATGCCAGAAATCTTCTGACAGCTACTGGTAATTAACTTAGTTGACAAAGAGAACCTATTGTCACATCCTGATACTCTGAATACAGAAAGAAATTTCAGTAAACATGACTATTAGGTCTTCATTTTATTATGGGCTGACTGCTATGAAAACTGAAGATAACTAGCTGAGCTGATAAAGGAAAATGAAGTGGAAAGCTCCTTAAGGAAAAAATGTGATACCATTTTGGCTAGTAATATATCCCTTTTTCCATCTTGAAATAAAACTTGATCGCCAAGTTGTTACTCTGTGTGAACTGGCTGTCTCTTATACGCAGGAACTTACCTACTTCCTGCTTCTCTAATTCTCAGAAATAATTTTAAAATTCATGTTATTTTCATAGTTACTACGTTTTGAATTTGGAAAGAATGATGCAATCTTCTTGGAGTGGGCCAGATCTTAAAAAGTGAAGAGATGCCTAAAACTACTTCTGCTTCTTCTATACCTGTTAATCTCAGTGATAGTTCCTTGTAAGAAATACCAATCACACTACCATGAAGTATGGGGGATATGCCTTAGGAACATAAATGATAGTGTTCAAAGCCTTCAGGTTTATTGTTTCAGCTATCCAGAGAAAACTCATATTCAATTTGTTCACAGTTATCCATATTTTCAAGGTTTTCTTCTCAAACTCACACAATAGAAATAGCTTTCTGAATTGCAGGTTAGGTGCAGGAGTGTATTTCTAAGTAATAGGCAAGTATTGGGTCCCTTTACAAATTCTGTATGCATCAAATATGTAAATTAATATTTACTTCTTCAATAACCCTTGTAATTTTCTGGTAAATTTTGCTTACTGATGCTCTCTGATTTGAGTTATTGGATACTGTGCATCAATTCACTTGGAAAGGTTCCTCAATCTGCTTAGTAAACCTAACTTTCTGATGAGTTTTGAAAAACGTTTGGAAATGGTACACCAAAAAAGGAACAGATTATTTTCCGGTTTTTGTGTTGGTTTTTTTTTTTTGGGTTTATTTTTTTTTTCATTGTATAAGACAACAGATATCATGGGAAGCATTTTTAACGTCTCTTTCCTTTTTATATTTTTCATATACCTTTCTAGTGGGTTGACCTTGGCTGGTTATTAAATGCCCACCTAGCCACTCTCTCCTTTCTCCTCCTCAGCAGGAGAGGGGGAGAAAATAAGACAGAAAAACTCATTACTCAAGATAAGGATGAGGAGATAGCTCAGCAACTACCAGCATGTGCAAACTTGGGGAGGATTAATTTAATTTATTAGGAATTAATAAGAGAATAGGATAGTGAGAAATAAAACAAAAATAAACCCACATTCCCTTTACCTCCCTTCTTCCCAGGCTCAAATTCACTCCTTTGTTCCTGGCTCTTCTACCTCCCTGCTCCACCAAGCAGTGCAAGGGGATGGGGCATGACGCTTGCGGTCAGTCCTCTTCCCACTCCTTGTTCTCTGACCTTGGTGTCTGCAGGGATGTTTCTTTCATGGGTTTGTTTTTTCTTACTCTGCTCTCTCACAGCTGATGGCAGACTTTTTTTTAACCCTTTGCTGAACATGTTATTACAGAGGCACCACCACCTTTACTGGTGGGCTCAGCTGTTCTCTGTGGTGGGTCCATTGGAGCTGGATGTATCGGTCTGTGTCCAGCATGGAGCAGCCCCAGACTCCTTTCACAGAGGCCACCCCACAGCCTCCTCTGCCAGCACATGGGTCCTGGCACCCATTGCAAACTTGTAGAAACCAACTGCACTGAACCACACAAATCATGATTTTAAATATTGTTCTTGCTGTGGTTCAGAGCTGAAGCTCTTATTTTTGCTTAGTTTTGCTCAAATGCCTCTGAAAGCATTTATTAGCATATTGATAGTTTTTATTAGCATACAGTACTGTTTGCCCCTCACAGGAAGAATGTTCCTTTCGGAGGTGGGTGGGCATAATGAGTTACTTAGTCACTGCAACTGAGTGCTTTAAAATTACATAGCTGTACACATGATTTAATACAGGTGTTGAAACATCTCATGTATATGCAAGTATGCAATTTTGCCAAATGAACTTGCACATTTTATTTAGTCATGGAAAAGGTAAGATTGTCCAAACTTGGGTTTCAAGGACAGTAAAGGACATCTTGGGATTGCCATTATTGGCACTTTAATATGTTTGAATAAGGGTCCAGTAAATTTAATTAATGTATAATGTCATCATAAAGTCTACTCCTCACAGTTTTAGTCTACTGTTAACTCCGAGATTGTTCTTTTTTTATTTACTGAACTGTTTTATTTGTGACTGTGCAGACTCTCCTGCATCCACCAAACCACTTGCTCTATAGGCTTTAATTTGCCACTGAAATTATTTATACTGAATAAAAGATTAGTCTTCCCCGTAGCTGAAGACAGCCAGCAAATCATACACCTTTCCTGAGGCATTCCATGGTGACTTGAAAAGTGTTATAGTGTAACTGAAATTTGAATATGCTTGTTAGATAAAGGATCAGCCTGTCTTAATTTTCCTGATTTCAGGGACATTCCCAGAATACCTGACAGCACACATGCACAGCTGGAGTCCAGTAAGTTTCAATTATGGGGTAGGAAAATCTTCTCTCTCTTTTATGTAAGCACAAAAAGACTGAAAAATGTCATCGACAGTCAGTATAGCTTTTGTCTCTTTGTCTGTATTTGTCTCAATATGTCATCTTACTACATTACCTATCTACCTCTGTTTAATAATAAACTATCAAAAGTCAGGATATTTTGATTTAGGCTTGACATTTGGTTATAGGCTTAGGCTATTTTTGATTTAAAAGTATAATTCTAATTAATATACAGAAATATTAATAATAATTTTTAATTTCCTGTTGTTTTGCATCTCAGTTGAACTGTGTAAACTAAAAATGGTGATGAAATGTTGTTTATTTACAACCCAAGAGATAGCTATTTTGAAATCAGAATATTTCCACTCTATCAGAACCATTCAGCACTCCTTCAATTGGGTAACTCAGTATTTCATGTGAGGAAAATTACTTGTTCTTTGGCTTGAATTGATATGATGGATTTCAGCCTGGAGTTATTTTTTATCATTGTTTTAGAACTCTTTTTTAATAGAAGCTGTGAATAAATGCAGTGGCAGAAACTTGATTATAATATTATGAAAAACTCCAAAACTTTCCACTGATCAGCCAAGTCTTAAAATAAAATCCATTTTATGTTTTGTGAGATGTGGATTGTCTTTTGTATTTATAAAAATACTTCACTTTTACTCTATGTTTTATATGTCAAAACTTGTTCTTTGACATTTTGCAAATCTTGTAGATTTGAAAACAAAGTGCACAAAACTCATTACTTGCATCTTGATATTTTTGTAAAAATCTAATTAGAAATTTGTCTGATTGTACCAGATAATAAGACTGAATTCCTTTGACCACAGTTAAGTATTTACTTTACTATGTAGGAATTTTGGGCCTTCAACTTACTGACATGATTATGTTCAGAATTATCTGAATAAGCTTTTTTTTTTACTCTATAAATAAAAGCTTTTGATTGCATGTGAGCAGCAAAAGATTTAGTATCATTATTTGATAATTTTAAATAGATGAAAAATTTACATTTCTCAAAGCCTTATTGTATGTTGGGTTATATTTCTGCAATTTTTATTTAAAGAATGTTGTGAAAAATTAATAAGTGCTACTATTTATACAGTATTTTATTTATGATTACAGGTTCTAGTTCGTTTGAATCTCAAAAAATGGACCGACCTTCTATTTCAGTGACTTCTCCTATGAGTCCTGGCATGTTAAGGGATGTTCCACAGTTCTTGTCTGGACAACTTTCAGTATGTAAACATTTCATTGATATTACTGTTGTGCTTTTTGCGGTATATGCAACTCTCACTGCAGAGTGCAAGTATCTTCTAACATAAATTTCTTGTTAAACTAGCTAATTTTTTTATCTCAGAGTGGACAGGGCCATAGTTTCATAAGGGCATTCTATTTTACTAGTTTTTGGAAATTTTATATATGTTGAGTTAGAGATATGTATATGTATATGTATGAATATTTTTTTAGTAAGCTAGACTGGTAGAGTCAAGTTTTCAGAAAGGTCTCATCATGGCCTCCAGTTACATTTGTGCTGCTGAGTGTGTACACTTTTTCAACTGTAATACTTACATGAACAGTTGGTGGATTTTATTACCTGTGTGCTTAGACATTAATTTTGCTTATTTCTTATGCATTAGCTTTCATATATACCTTTCCCAGATCTCTCTTTGGTTGTTAACTAATGTTACTTTGGTTGTATTCTTTGTACAAGTGTTACTCACTTTTGTTCTTCACTCACATTGAGAACAAAGTTCATTACATGAATGTTTTCTTTAAAATGGTAATTTTTTGTACTAAACTGAAGTTTTGTACACTTTTCTTTGTCTTTGACAATTCCAAAGTGTGATTTTTCAAAAGTGCTCAGCTGTAGCCTGGTATATGTTTAAAAGGAGAGGAAAATGGAGTAGAAGCAGTGCAAAGCTGGTGCTAAACATGTTTAAAAATGTCACATTCATATTTCTTCCAAGTTGTTTATGTTGAGTATGCCATTAAAATATGCATAAAATCTAAGCAGACTGTTTAAAGGTCTTACAGAAATGGTTTATGGTATTGATAGAGGAGAGGAGGAAATGGGCCTTTTTCAATTCAGCAGCCATGTTGGCTCCATTTTGCAATGCATGAGACATTATTTGTTTTGCTCATCAGCACAGCCATCTGTAATATGTAATTTTGAATTTTCTGTAACTGTTTTACTTAACTACTTTGAAAGACTCAGTCCTTTGGACAAATGAAAAACTAGAAATCTTGACTGTAGAGTGCAGAGTTCTTTGCATAAAATGCAATTACAAGAGAATATGAACTGTCAAAACACACAGACCATGGTTTCTAAAAATCAATTTAGTATTGCAATGCAGCGAAAATTGTTGATAGTGGAAGTGAGGGAAAGAAATCTCTTTTGGCTAAATATCATAAAAAATTGGGCTAACAAAAAGTTTTGGTTCCTAGCTCCAGCCATGAAATTCAAGGTCTGTAGTTAGCTGCTCAGACATCCAACGCACAAGCACTGTGGAATGATGGTACAAATAGGGACCACACAGAACTGACTTCCTCACTTTCTCAGGTTCAGAAACAAAATCTTTGGGAGTTTAAGATTAGAATTTATTAGTAAAGTCAGTAAGTCTGTTGATTTTGTGGTTTGACTGAATACTGCAGTTTGAGATGTATTTGAATAGTACCAGGTGATTTGTAGGTATGTTCTCACAATGGAATTCACAAGGTTTTATATATTAGAATGGCATATAAATTCAGTGCTTAACTCAAGAAGGCATCATACCTATTTTGAATTGCCTTTTTTTGCATGTTTCAAGATCTAAATGCCTTTAGTAATAAATTTATAACACCTCTTTCCATTTAGGGAAACAAAATGTCAAAAGACAGTTAAAGAGCTTTCTTGTGTTTGTCCTCTTTGTACTTCCTTATGTACTGTTTGCAATTATATAGTACTCCCTACTACACAGTATCCTTATTTCCTTCAGAGAGCAGCTGATCCCTGAGAACACAGCTCCAGTCTAGTGAAATTGATGTCAGAAATACTCAGTAACTCTCTAAAGTCCCACTCTCTCAGTGTAGACACCTAACATTAGTAGGCAGTTTGAAGGTTTAAAGGCTTATTTTACCTCACCAGCTAAAGAGAAGTTGTAAATAGCAGTATTTCGTGTTAATCATCTTAATGGCACAACCTAGCTCCTGCTGCTGTTGGCTCTTGCTGCTGGAAGGCTGGTACTAAAGTGTTTGCTTTGTGAGGAAGGGTGGCTTGCAAGAATCCCTGAACATGGTGTGGATAGATAGTAATGTAGCAACTAGCTGGGCACATTGAAATGCCTTGGCTAAAATATATTTTCAAGATGTTAAGAGAACTGAAGTATTCAACAGGAACATTTTTTCTTTTCCTTTTTGATCTGATATTTCAAGTTTGGTTAAAAATCACTTTTTTTTTTTGACTTACAAAATTTAGGCATTCATGTGTCTAGGGGTCGTGCAGTGACTATTATTTCCTTCACTTTTAAAAATCTTGGTTTGTTATTTTATGACTTCTAACAATTTTGAAACTTTGTAAGAGTGAAAAAACCAGCTCTCTGTAGAGTTGGAGATGTTTTGAAAAATTAGAATGGACTATGAGATCTTCTAATTTTGGACCTTTAGCAAAGCTGAAGTAGCAGGGGAAGATTGAATTTGAAAAATCTCCTCTGTTCAAAAATATATTTCAGTTTCAACAAAACAGAATGGACGAGCTTTAGTATCTTGATTTTCCATTTTTCTTTTTTTAATCAGCTCTTTTCTGACAGAACAGTTGATGGAACACTCATTCGTTCTGAATAGCTGAGTATGATGGAAATTAAAGGAAACACTAAATCCCAAATTTATTAGGGGATGTGCTCTTTATTGTGAATGCCTAGCAGGAGAATAACTGAAGAACCCTGGCAGTAGATGGGGACAGGATGCTGCTCTGTGTGGAAGTGGCAGGTCAGCTCACATTCTGGGTGATGGTAGCTGAATTTAAACGTGTGATGAATCTGAGGGAGAGAATGGTAGGAAAGATTTTGAAGTGTTTTCTGTATTTTCTGAACTTTTGTTTTATTCCGTGTAGTCCTGGTGGGCTGCTGTTAGGGCAACTGTGGTTAGCGGGCTGTGAAATCCAAGAGCTGTGGGCAGAAGTAAAGGTACTTAAGTTCAGATGGACGTCTAAACTATTTGACTAAATAGTTGCATGTACACAGACAGTGCTACAGATCCTTCAAGGTTTTTAATATTAATAGTATTTTAGAATGGATTTCTTTATGTTCAGCATGGTTTTAGCCAGTTTAGCTGCAGTGATGCCCCTCTATAATTCAAGGATATGTATCTCTTCAAGTCTTTTGTGTTTTCCTCCCTATTGACATTGGTCTGTGTAACTGTTTATTCCACTTGAGGTTACAGTGACACTCCAGAGCTGGCTAGCGGGATTTCCCATGAAGCAAACCGTATCACATAGCCAGGAAATCTTTCCATTAACAAAATATGTTTTTGATTGAAAAAAATATGTGCAGCTATGGCAAACTATTGTGTTATAGTTATATATATGTTATATATATTATCTGTCTTCTGTAAAATCTGAAGCATTTTTGATTCACACTGTTCTTTCAGGGGAGTATGTGACTGTTACTGCAATTATTGCTTCATTATTTGCTTTGATTGGTTCCTGTTTCTGTGATTTTCCACTGATTTGTTTTTCCTTTAATACCATTTTGGAAAAGTCAGTATCCTTTGTGTGTTGGTGCTCTTCGCTTCATTACTGCATTCTGGCTACTTTTTCAATACTGCATGAAAGGTATAACTTGGAACGCTTTTGCAATAGTTAGGTTTAGAGACTGATAATATGACTACAAGACCGTGAAAATGGATGCAGGTATAAAATTGCAATACTTGTTTTTTGTACTGCTGGAAATTCTAACAGAAAAGGAATGCAATTTATAAAATTAATCTATTTCCTTGCACAGTTGAACCACAGGACCACTTGAACATGCATACTCAATTTCCAAAGCAATTAAAGTAGAGATTGATTAATTATAGTTGTAATATATGTAGCTTATTATAAAGCAGATATTGTACATTGTGAAAGACATAATATATCAGCATATTGGGGGGATTAGGTTAAGTATGCGATGTGCTCCCTTTCCCCCTTTTGCCTTTTCCTTTTCACCTTTCTTTTCGACCCTTTGTACCTCTTCACAAGTAAATTTCTGTTGCCCTAACAACAAACCCTGGAAAATTTTTGAGTAGTACACATAATGTCCTTATTGCCTTCCATTTTCAAAGGCAGAATATGGCAGGTGAGAGGCATGATGGGAGACACTCTATACCTTTTAGGATTGCGATATTCTGGAGTATCTGTATTTATCTTGTAATATGGAGGAGAAGCAAGATAAAGATCTATTGTATATGAGTAGGTGACATTCTGGCACCCAGACACAGGGCTTGGCTGAGTAGGGGACAGTGTGAAGCTGCTGCACCTCACAGAGCACAGGAGCACATCAGACAAGTCCTGTGATCCACTGTTGAATTTTCTTATACATCTTGCTTTGGTGTGAGAACAGATTACTTTTTACATTTTATGGAACAGGTTTCTTCAGCATCCAAGCAAGCCAAGTAAAGGAGTAGGGTGGCAGAAGCATTGTCACACTGCCTAGACCTATAATTTGGGTACATTTCTTACAGAAGGGACTACTGAGTACTAGCATCTTTCCATCACTTCAAAATAGATCAGTAATCTCAGGAAAACAGAGCAGGGAAGAAAATCAGATTCAAATCTGTCAGACTGCTGTGACTGTTGTGACCTACTTCTGTGCTCCCATTCTGCCCCTCACTAGCACTCTGAGAATCACAGAATGCTGGAGGCTGAAAGGACCACGAGAGGTCACCTAGTCCAGCCTCCTTGGTCAGGCCAGATAACTCCTACGCATTCCCTAGACTCGATATCCTTTTTGTGCCACTCCATTCATTGTTTACCTCAGGTGAAGATGGAGAATGGTTGGTTAGAATTTGCAGATAGTCCAGGAATTTGGGAGAGTTGCCTGTACTGTGGTAGTCTTGATGTAGACACTGGAAGCCACAAGGATATTATGTTGTCTGGAAAAAAGTGTTACGTAACAACAAAAATAAGAGTTATAAATGCATCTATGTGTGCAATGCAACTGCTAAGTTTGCTAAATGCTCTAGATCCCATTTCATGCTAGGGTTTTCTGTATATACCATATGTCATTTCTGTCATTATTGCTAGAGAACTGAAGGACATTGATTGTGCCTTCACTCATGTAATGCTAATACCAGATAGCACTAACTTTCTTTGAATCATTTAAAAAAAATATTTAGGAGGGCTTTTTATAGAAATGCCCCTTAAAATGGCATAACAGTGAAAACCTTTTACTTTACTTGCTTTATTCTAAAAAGCAGTGTTGGAAATGTACTTGATTCTGTCTCTGAATATGCATCTATAATCTTTCTAAAAGAGATGATCAAGCTGAACTTATGTTTGCTTCCCCACTTTTAAATCACACTTTGCTGACCTGCTCCTTTTGTTAATGTCATTTTTGAATCTATTGTAAATGTTATCTGTAGATCTGCAAAGAGAAATCCTTGCTTCTGGGGAATCAGTGTCAAAATTCTTGTTGACTTCCCTAAGGCCAGAATTTCCATCACAGGGTTTTGATATGACTTAGTAGCATATCTGCAGATTTAATTTATGCATTGCATATGTATTTTAATATACTTTGTGTTATATAAATATGTTGTTGGTGTAAAGCTGTGTTTAAAGTAATAGTTGTGTGTCTTTGTTTTTACTTTTGGTCTTTTAGTTTCCAGCGTGTTGTCCTTTTTGGTTTTGTTTTATTGCTT
The DNA here is from genome assembly GCA_039877255.1 of Loriculus beryllinus. Classification (NCBI taxonomy): domain Eukaryota; kingdom Metazoa; phylum Chordata; class Aves; order Psittaciformes; family Psittacidae; genus Loriculus; species Loriculus beryllinus. Next base: position 13,951 of record JBCJKH010012045.1, read on the forward strand.
TTTCTTTAATTTTGCTTACCAGAGCCAAAGCCTTAGTAGAAGAACAGCGCCTTTTGTTCCTAGGGTTCAGGTAAAGACTTCGTCTGCCTGACAGAACCTAAAGTTGTGGGTTTTTCTTTTGTTTGTTATGGAAAATGCATAGTAGGAAAACGTTACCTTACAGTCCGTTTTCCCATATTTTTAGTTTGTTGCTTTAAACCATATTAACAAGTTTCATGTCATCATGTGAGCAGCTTGTAAAGTTCTGCATGGAGTTTAAAATATTAAATTAAAATTTAAAGAGACAACTAGTTTTTGTTTGCTGTTTACCCAATAGTAAACTCATACAGGTTTCAATAGTGATGATAGCTATGCATCCCACATACAAAATGTCTGTACTGTTTAAGAAATAAGTAGTTTTGTGCTTGAGTTCATTATATAAAGATGAATGTCTCTTTAAATCATTCATTACCATTATTTAACACATCTTTTTTTGCATTTTCCAAGTAATAGTAGCGCCTTGAGTGAAAGACAGGCAAAAAATTTGTACCTTGTTAAAAGAAACAGATTTATTATGTATGAAACTTGGGTCTTGCATTTACTAAAGTTTACTAACAATAAAAAATTTGCCCATTGTGTTACTGAATTTATTTAGCTTTGGTATTCTTTTTAGGTACAAGTTGTTTGCCTTTTTTCATTAGGAAACTCCTAAGGTACTGTAGATTAACGCTAAAGTAGGTTTTACTAATATGTTACAATGCTTATCTTGCTTTGCTGCATGTTTTTCAGTTTTTTGTAAATAGAATATTATCTGCTTTTCTTTCAAAATGCCTTCGTGGAGATGTTAATCTTTTGTGTGGGAGCTGTATAAATGTTTCTCTTGTTTGATGACTTGCTCAAGGAAGATTTAAAAGATGAGCTAAATGATCAGAATGAGATGACTAAATTTCATATTGAAATGGAAAAGGAGATCATATATATATTTATAAAGGAATTCTAAATAAGACTGTAGAAGGTGGTTTAGTTATAACTCATATTTGATAAAGTTCAATTTTTTTTCACAAAATATTATTTCCTGAAAGTAGCCCTTCCAGCTTAAATATAAATTAAAAATAAAAAAATCTAAGAAAAAGATTGAGATTAAAAAGGTCATGTCTTGATAGTATTGTTTCAGGGCAATGTCTTATTTTGTGCTACAGACATAAACTGGCTTTGTATTAAAAATTTAAAATATCCGTTATCATGATTAAGAAATTTGGCTTTTGTAAATGGTAATGAAATCAAAGAGGGATATGATTTCAATCACAAGTTGCCAAGTAGTTAATCAAGGTAAATACCATAAGTAGTCTTTTAATGTCTAGTTTATTTTTAGATTATGTGCAAAATAAATGAAGAATTTACATGAAAATTAATTGTTCAATTTAAAAAAGGAAATGTCTGCCTGAAACCTGAATGTTTCTTGAAATACCATAATGTAGACTTAATGTGTAGCAGTTCCTTATTTTAATCACATTATATAAAATAAATAAATAAACATAAAAAACCCCACTTCTACTTAAGCTATTATTCTATAATTTAAAAAAATAAAATTACTTTGATAAATGATTATGGTAGTCATTTAAGGAAATAAACCAAGTGTAATATTTGGTAGAGAATACCTGCCAAGAGGTGAAAGTGTATGAGGCTTGTTCTGTCACCTCTGGCTGGTTTATTTTTGGTGCTATAGATATGAATTGTCTTTAGCCCCAGTTCTGGGGGCTGTGGAGTGCCTGTAGAGTCATTGTGGACCTCTCTGATAGGTGTTTGCAGAGTTCCATAATGGTCAAAGCTAAATGTAAAGTTTGTGACAAGAGTTCTGAAGAACTCAATCTTAGGAGCTTGGCAGCATCCTTAATAATAAGACTGAAACAAAAAGTCCAACATCTGCTCAGTTTTAGTAGGGAAGGTTGATAGTTTAAAATGGATTAATTTAAGATATGTTTACAGTGCAGGCTGCAGAGAACAGATTCTCCAGTGATTTTTGAACAAGGATATTCAAAGCAGTGCAACAGCTGTGCAGAACTCTGGTTGCTTCTTGGCATGGGAAATTAGCTAACTCAGATCTCTGAGCTGTTGTTTATGGTTGTCAGGAAGTATACGTTACATTGTGGGCTGTGGTATAGCCGCATCGGTAGAATTCCCTACAAGAACAAGGATCCCTGAACACCGTTTATACCTATTTGTTTCATTGCTCTCAACAGGAAATGCACATCTGTAGTCTTGCCAGCATCTTCTTTACTTGTTAGTCTGAAACTGATCCTGGTGATAAATGTCCCACATTCTGGCACAAGTTCCTCTTCCAGACTTTTCTCAATGTCATTCCATTCATTTTCTAGCTCTTGTATCACCAGATGATTTGAAACACATTTATTGGGAAGAACCACTCAATTTCCTTTTTTCCCTGCCATGTACCCTTCTCCTGAATGTTTACCAATTCTGCAGTACTTGGGAAACTGTGAATATATTTCCTGAACTTTTGGATTCAGTTTAGCATGCCAGTAATTTTCTAATTCAGAGTGCAAGGTTTTGCAATACCTTTGTGGGGAATAAGCTGTTCTTAAATTTGTGTTTTCCATGAAGTCTCACTTGTTTACTTGGTGTGGCCTCCTTTTGAGCCAGATTTGCTATGAAACCACTGTTTTTTTTCTGACTTCAGGAATTTCAGACATTCTTTTTGCTTTAATACAAAACAACAATATATTTGATTATGTATAAAAATATGTGTATGCATCTACTTGGCATTACTGAAATAAAGAAGCCACTAAACCAGAAATTTTCAAAAGAAATCTAGATTAGGGCAGCCTAAATCATTTTCTGGCCTTCATATCCTTGAGGCTCTACAGTTTGACAGCCTTTTTTTGTATTTTTTCCAACATATCAGTCAGCAACTGAAACAGAAATAATAGTCTGGTTTAACAACCTTCAGTAGTTAAAGGTATGTTCAACAACATCCAAAGCTCACCTCAGCTACACCCAAGACTTTACAAGCTCAAGGCAGTGTCCACATCTACATCAACTTAAGTCCAAATAAAATAATAGATTTAAATATTTTTTTTGGAATCATCTGAGATAATAATTTATTTTCAACAACATATCCTGCTGATCTGATATAACATATCCTGTTCAGGTTCAGAAAAATGCAAGAAAGAAAAGTAGTATCTCAGTTTCAAAATACTGCACTAATAAACAGTTATGTAGGTTACTTGAAAAATTGTAACGAAGAACAGAAGAACAAAAATGCCTGGCTAGCTGTCTTTCAAACCTAGTGATGTTTGGGTAAGCTGTGGTGGTAGAAATCAGGCTGCAGGGCAAGCAGTCTCTCCCAGTGGCACAAGTTTTATCTCTTTTCCATGATATGTGAAGTAACCGTTATATAACAAATAAAGAGTAAAATGTAGCATAGAATTGTAATGTTCAAATATTCTGGTTTTAAATCTTAAGTTATCACTTCAGTTATGGTGTGCCTTTATGTGCTGTACACAAAACACATGAGGGTTGCATAGTTAAGCAAATAGTCAAGTGTTCATGAGGTAAGAATATAGCAAGTAGCAATTTTATTATCTAGATTTTCTTAACTGATTTTGCTTATGAATATGTGTTAGAGTATGGGTCCTAATCACATGGTTACTTCTTTTTTAGAGCTCTGACCTCAGTCAGATCTCTGATAAAATTTCTTGTTAAGACGAGATCTAAAAGAAAAAGAATGAAATCTAGTGAGCTGAAATTATGTTCTTAATTCATATAACTTATGCTAGCTTCAAATAAGTCTGAGGTGCCTTGGGGAGGAGCTTAGACTTGTGTATTTGAAGGGAAGAACTAAGTACCTCAGTACCTGTAGTGAGTGATCCTGCTCAAATAAAGGACACCCCATTAACTCTATTTGAAACTTAGGCTACTCCACAGGGTTAGTTGGCTCTCCAGAGGGAACAGTCCTTTTCTGACGCCACAGAGGACCAAACAGGAATACTAGACGCTTGTATCTTCATTTCTCAGGATGCAACATCAGCAGTCAGCTTTTTTATACCTTTCTACATGTAGAAGGCTCATTCCAGAAATAAGACATTTGTGGTTTAATCCCTATTTAGACTGAAGAGTTTGAACCAGTCTTTCAGAAAAATGCCTCTATCATCAATGTTTCAGTTATATATGTGCTATTGCATATTTATTTCACACATAGAATATGTATATATTCTGTAAGTGTGGTAGGATTATCCTGCATTTATTGATCAAGAACTGAGAAACTATGAATAGAGTCTGAGACAACCAGGTTCTGTCCAGGCATAATATACACCACAGACTTCAATTCCAGTACTCTACTTAGCACTACAAATCAGGCTTCAGGGTCTCATGCCAGACTCCCAGAGAATGAAGAACATGCAATTTGTAAATACTTTTAAAAATGTTTCAATGGATCTACGCCTTGATACACAAGGCCTCTGGGAAAGAGGAAGGGATGGAATCTAGTTCTCTTGGACTGTACCTGGCTGTCTTAATGGCTGGCCTTTTTATTTCCTTGTGAATAGAAAAGGTTCTTGTAGGAAAATGCCGTACCATCTGAATATTGTCATGGTATTTGTGCACAGGAGAGTCAGAATTAGATCAGTCCTATTCCCAAGCTCATTTTCCATGTTCAGTGTGCTAGTTAAGAGCCTTGTTTCTCATTTTCCTTTCCAATTTTCCACCTTCACTTCTTGTCAGATTTTATTTCATCCCGATCTCTCTGTGCAATGTTATTTTTTACCAGTTACAGAATGCCTGTTTCTTTTGTCACCTCATTCCATTTCTTATTCAGTCTGGTTTTTCCCCTCTGTCCTCCTGTGCTCCCTGACATTAGTGGCTCTGTTCTTCCAGTGTTTGACCAAGAAGCATCCTGTATCCATTACTTTTCCAGTATTTCTAAAGGAGTTTCTGATTTGTCCCTCCTCTCTTCTGACCCAATGAGAATGCAATCCCACCCTTCCCTTTCCTTCTTCTTCTGACCCCATGAGAATGCAGTCCAATCCTCCCCCTCCATGGGGTTCTTTGTCCATTTTCTCACTTCCAGTTTCTTCCTTTCTTCTCTTTGCATCCAAGTCAAATGAATTCTTACATTACAAGTGCATGTGCTGTATATATTGGAGTGCTAGCCGTGTGAACACACAAGAGAATTCACCTTCTACTCATGATTCTGCCTCTTGACCTATCCTGTAACAAGCTGAATTAGAGAAAATATTCCCATTATGTACAAGTTTTTCCTTTTTTTCTTTTTTTTTTTTTTTTCACAGTTCCAAGAGAAAAGTAGGTGTAAGTCATCATGAATTTGAGCTCTTGTTCTAAACCACTGGTGTTAGAGCATCTCAAAGAAATGGTGTCAGATGATTTAACCATTTGCTTAGAGTAATCCTCAAACATTTTTACTGAAGTTTTCCTGCAAAAATTCAGTCTCAAGCAAATATAGTGAAGAAAGACTTAGCTTGGATATGAATGCATAATTCTGGCTATATTTTTGGCATCTGTGTCTTGATTATCTCATCTTCACTTAGTTCATAATAGTATCTGGATCACATATATGTTGCATTCTGCTTAAGCAAGGATAATTTCTCCTAAAAAGCAGATGAATATTGTCTTTAGTGCTACTACCCCTGGAGTGTTGGATTAGCCAAGGCTGTCCTTCGCCAAAGGACTCCTCAGGAACCCTGGGAGCTTCCTTTAGTGTCGGAGTGCATTTAGTGTTAGAGAACATTTATGTTGACTCTCATTTCAGAGATCATTAAAACTTTGCTTTGGACTTACACAGTTGGTGCCAAGCTTGCTACTTGTGATCTGTGGCTGGATGAAGATACCTAGTAGTCCAGATAAATTCTCAGTGTAGAAAAAATACTGACAAAGCCCCTTGCTTTGCAGGAATGTAGGAACAGCATCTAGAACTCTCTTAAATCTTATCAAAGATAATTTCTCTCACACAGTTTTCTGCTTTAGAGGACTTTATCTGTTGATACCAGAAACTTGTAAAATCAGTAGTAGGGTCAATGACAGGAAAATAAAGAACAGGTATCCTCCCCTTTTTAGTATCTACTCAAACACTGCTGGCTGATGGCTACAGGAGTTGCAAGATCTGAAGTAATGCACAAGGAAGAAGTACACGGCCACCATTGGTTGAGTTGGTGTGTCAGTGTAATCTCATTCAAATATTAGGGAAATCAGCTTCTTGGTGGGTCAAAAGTCTTGAGAGCTGTGTCAAGACCTTTCTTTAAGTTACTGAAAGGCTGAAGGTGAAGAGCTATAACAGCAGATGGAGACCCTGTCTCTGAAGCGATGCAACATGGGCACTGTCCCCTGGCTTTGTTTACCTTAGCCACGGCGTATTCATGCCTAAAAGTGTACTTTTTGGTTGGTCATGTAGTTGGGCGTTATCCTCTTTGATCCCTGTAAGTTCAGTCAAGAACAGTGTTTCTTCTAAATGTCCTAATTTGTCCTGTGTTATGGAAAGCTCCCCATGAAGAGAGCTTCCCCTATCAGCTGTAGTTACTAGTACTACATTGGTACTACTGTGTAGTGACTTTCTTGCTATTTGGAAAGCCTTGGCCCTAACTGCACCATTGTCTCCCTTCCATGCTCTAAAATAGATATATCTTCTCCTTGAATAATGGATTTGCAGCTATAGTATTCAAACTGAAATAGCTAAACAGCAGCTAGTTAAACAGGGTAGCAGACCATGTCTAATACTGATTAATAATAATTTCTACAGACAAGTAAGAGTAGGTTTTGCCTTGTTGTTGCTGAGTTGAACTGTGAAGGGTGTTGGGCTACAGGGCCTTGCTCTCTTACAGTTTCTGGAGGCCTTCTATAATTTCAGGATGAGTCTTTGCATCTTGAAAAATGTTTAGAGTATTGAAATATTTATTGTCTTATCCCATAGTCTTTCCAGCACAACAGGACGTGAAAAATTAATTCACTCATTGTGAATAAACTTCTTAGGAATGTATAGATATGAATATCATATATCAGTAGCGCAGGTAGTACAGTATCATTGCCAAAAGAGAATAATCCTAACCATTGTGAAAAACAGTTAGTATGAAAAAATGTACTTGTTGTACAGGGATTTTTTTTTTAAAATAGTGACTCTTGGTACATACTGAAACTACTATAGTATTAATTTATTTGTATGCTTTAT
>JBCJKH010012050.1:0-12096 GCA_039877255.1 Loriculus beryllinus
AATTTGCTGCAGATTATGAGAAAATTACAGAAAATTATCACACAATAGTTGAATGTGACACAGTGCAATGAAGGATGGGTTTTATCAATACCTGCTCTTCTCTACAGTCCTCTGCTAAAGGTGGTTGGCTTCTCAGCAACCACAGTTCACATTCTGGTATATTAGTGTGAATTCATCTTCATTGGAGAAAACTGTACTTAGCACATGTTTCTTTCTGCCACTCGGTGATGGGGTCAGTAATGTCCATGAGGCAGCTGGGGGCAATAATATACTGAGTCAGTGGTGGTAAATGTCATAGACCCCTCTAATAAGAAAATCACTTTGATTTTGTGATTTTTAAAAATACATGAAAAACATTTGGCATGTTTATTTTTTAAGGTATGTTCTTCTTTTACAGAGACTGGAAGATTAATGGCGTGGTATTATATTGCATTTGATACAGTGAAACTATTTTTCACAATTAAGGGAACAGAGACTTTAAATGAATTGGTAATTTAACTTTTCTAAGAAAATTTACATATGATGAATTGATTTTAAGTGGATTCAAAGATAAGCAGAAGTTTTAATTTAAACAGCTCATGCTTTGTCTATGTAAAGTTTCAGAGACTACATCTAAATAAATTCCTTATGGAGTATTTTTGAGGCTTTCTACTCTCTGAGATCTTTTGCTTTCAAATTCTTTCTACCCTCACTTACCTTGCTTATGAGGATAAAAGTTGCTGAAGGTGTTCTGTTTGTGTCACTGTATTGTATTGTGGCTTAGTAGTTATGTTTTAGTGCCAAAACAAGCTGCATGGAGAGCACATTTTTGCCTTTAAAGGAGTGTTGTTGTCTTTCTGGTTTAAATAATTTTCCTCTCTCAAATACGAGGTGGTTATTGCCACTGTCAAGCCACAAAAGACGTGTTGTTTTCATGCAAATACTATGGCAGAACAGATTGGTCATGAAAAAATGGAATGCCTTTTCTTCTAAGGAGACTCTTTTGTTATGAAAGTATGAAGAAAGTAAACTGAAAGAGCAAAAATTACTTATAGTTGCCTTTATATGTCATGACGTGTTAGCTGTGTGGTTGATTCTGAATAGCTTCAAGTGGGATAGTAATCTAAAACCAAAGAAGGCTTCCCATTTAATAGCCTTTATAGGAAGATGAAGTTGGTCAGTATTAGAAAGAATCAACTGAACTTCTTTCCATGATATAGGGTTGAGACAATAATGGTTTTTTAAAAAGCTTTTTATTTTTAAAAAGAAGGTAATTGGAAGAAGTGGTAGAAAAAATGACAAAGAAAAAGAATGAATAAAAAAGTTGAATTGTTACAGATTACAATGATCTCCAACTGCACAGAATTTCTGGATGTAAAGTTAAGAACTAATGAAAAGAAAATACTGAACACATTGAATAAAGACAAGGACAAAATAACTATCAGGTATAAAACTAAGTACATTGAAAAAGGAAAGTCTCTTTTTAGTAATAAATAAAACGAAGAGCAGAAAATCTATTTTCATTCATAGGTTTCCAATGGAGGGGAAGATAAAAACAAGAGAAATGAAAATAAACTGGTAAGTATGATATTGTTTTGTTACTTTCCATTGAAAAGCTGTCATTTGAGATACTGAAATTTGCATCATTTGCATTTCATTGTTTCTATTCTGAACTGTTTTCAGTAGAAAGTTTTATGTTGTTATACTTTGCTTACACTATGGCTTATATACTAGAACAGTCTTATTTTTTTTCCAGTCTTATTCAGGCTCAGCTCGGATGCATTCCTATTCAAGACTTTACTTTGACACAAGATACTGGCAGAATATTTAGAAATGGCTTACGAGTCACTAGATGTATGGTGAAATTTAAATCTTTTTTGGTACATATAATAATAAGCTACATTTTAGATGATTAATATAAGCCAATCTTATTTTTACAGGGTTAACTGACTTTCTGGCGTCATGTAAGGACAACTTTTCTGCTTTATTAAACTCTTTGATTTTAGCAAAGTGTTTCAGATGCAGGCTTTGGGAAAATTCACTTCATGTGTCTAAACAACTGGAAAAAATTGGTAGGTAGTAGTCACATATTATAAGAGTGAATCCAATAGAAAATAAACACTCAGAATTAGCCTGCTAATTTTTGAGTTGTCTGCATACATAATTAAATGAGTCTCCTTACTACTTACTTTCCACACTTGACTACCACAGTTGTCAGAATAGTCTGTCCTAAAAAATAATGCATTCAGTAATCTTCCAGGCTTTCAAAGTATTTCAGAGTTGTTCTTCTTTCTTAATGTTCATCTCAGTATCTTGGGCATAGTCCACATTTGTGTGATTGCGTATCTCTAAACTATGCCTTTCTTTCCAAACAGCTTTCACTATAGGTCCTGTAACACGTATGCATGAAAGCCTTTTATTTTGACCTGGATAGGAATCCTGAAATAGAAATAGTTTACTGTGGATGAGGTGCTTACACACATGAGGATCACAGGTTTCTTCCTATCACTCTGTTCAGTTAATAGATGAACTTCTGGCTGGAAGTAGAAACTTGTCATAATTATTTGTGAAGGAGTTCAGAAGTTTTGGAGTGCTCTGTATTACAAAAATGTAGTTATACTTGTTTGAGGTAATAGTATAGCTTCCTGATTTATGTCTGATCTTATAATTTCTTGCTTTTAAAATTCACTGCAGTGTTCTCTGTTTCTTTTGTGAACACGTATGTTCTGTACAGAAGAGCACAGTACAGACATCTGCAAATTAAGAGAATAGCTAAACCAGAAGATCCACATTGCACAGTACATTATAGCCTTGCCAGCCCAGGTGCAGAAGCTGTATAGCTTCATTCATGTGGATTCAAAGGAAGGGACAGGGCTTGTTAGCTTGTGTGCACCACAGTACAGCATGGTAGGAACCCATTTCTGCCACTTCTGGATCTGTGCTGGTGCGCACATGGTCATATAGAGGGTTTGCCCTCATGTTCAGCATTTCTGGGGGTTAAGATCAGTGAAACAAACATGGCACTTACAGTATAGTCAAATCCTTTCATGTACACGATAGTGAATAGAATAAAGACAGTTGCTTTTTCTTAATAATAGAAGTGTTATATATACATATCTGTCTTGTTTTTTTGCTATCACTGCTCTCCAGCATATTACAAAGAACTGGTGACTTTCAGAGTTACATTTGTTCCGCTCACAGGCTTCTTGTGAACCATCTGCTGAAAGTTTACTCTCTTCTCCTGAATCAAATATTGAATTGATGCTTACATCAGTATGTCCGATTCTTGACTTCTCTTATGCTATGGCTGCTAAGCCTGTTCTATGTTGTTATGAAGTTAACTGCTTGAGCACACAGAAATGTATTGAGAACATGTAACATATTCAGAAATTCTTGATTTCTAAACTCTTATCTCAGTATGGGGGTTTTAATCTTAAAAAAGCCTTAGCAACCTGTATTTCTTTTATAATAGTGACTTTTCTTTAACTGAGATTTGGCCTTACTGAGGTTGAGGATTCAGCTGAATTCTTACTGCTGTTTTGTCCAGTAATGATACTCCCTCTTGTTTGCTATGCTTGATTTCTGTTTGCTTGTTCTGACAGACAGGTTGACAATCACTTGCCATGTGGGATTTTATCACCTTTACTACTTATTCAGTTTGATTTCCACCTCCATTTTTTTTCTTGCTCAGAAATGAAGGACAAAAAGAAAGTCTTATTGTGTTTCTTACATTCTTCACTGGCAAAACCCTTCTGCCATTTTAGGAATCATGACAAAAAAAATAGTATTCAACTTCATTTATAAAGAAACAAGGCAACAGCTTTAACTGAAGTAGCTGCAGTAGCTGAGACTCTTTGGACTGTTTGCGGAGCTTTGGCAAAAGAGAGAGGAGGTGGTAGAAGATGCTTTCCCTCAGTCAGAACCAAAACGTATTCAGATATGTATAAGAGGACAAAAGGTCTTATGTTTCTCAAATTGTTACATTCTTGAGTAGAAATGAGTCTTTTCTTGTAAGATTGCAGTAATGTCTTCCAAGAAGCAACTTAAAAGTCTTTTGAGAGGTTTCCCAATTAATATTCAGATCTCTTTTACTGTTCCTACAGAACTGCATGTGAAGAATCCACATACTCATTCTTTTATCCAGAATTATTGTAGTTATTGTAGAAGGCTGTAGTGTCAGGTTAGGGAAATGCCTTCTTCTATGCTGTGATGACTTTAAATCTCTACTGGAAGTTTGAAAGAACTGGGAATCATGGAAAGAGGAACAAGATTGTATGGAATTCTCTGCCAGTTTGCTTTTGTGGCGGATATGTCAGAGGAAAAATTTTTGCTATATCTGCAAAGACTCCTAAAAGATTATAAGAAGTACTTATTTTTAGTGTATTTTATTATTATCTTGCTCAAAAGGTTGAGATCCTTATGACTTTAACATAGGTAAATAATTCTTTAGGTAGGGAAAAATATTCTGAGACAATGTTGTGTGATGTGGTTTTTTTCCATCATATTTATGTAGACACGTTTCCTGGCTCTTGCAGAAAGTGATCTAAAATCTGGTTTACTCTAGAAAATGTATCTTAAAGTTGTCAGTGTTGAAATACTGAATGTTTTCATGTTTGATTTATACTGCATTTATTTTTACTAATGGATAAGAGAAATGATACTAAAAGCAATCAACTGGAAAAAAAGTTTAGTGATTTACTGGGCAAAAAGCTGGGACAAACATGCTATTAAGTGATTTCTGCTTTGGTTTTACCTGCTATAATGAAGCTGTTGAGAACAGTTTGAGGTTAGTGATTGTCATTTAACAGCATAAAACTTCTATTTTTCCCAGGTGTATCACTTGCAAATGCTATGGTAAATGCTGGGCTGACATCATTTAAAAAAATAGAAGAAACAAACGCAAGGGAACTTGAATTGGTAATTGATTATTTTGTATGAAAATAAGGAAAATAATAAGTATTAATACTGTTACCATTAAAAGTGGTATGGTTAATATATATCTACTATATGATTCTTAGCAAAATTGAGTGGTTTAGAAGAATAGTTTGGGTTCAAAGGGACCTTAAAAGCTCATCTAGTCCAATCCCCCTGCAGTGAGCAGAGACATCTTCAACTAGATAAGGTTGCCAGAACCACGTCCAACCTGGCCTTGAATTTGCTTATGCTGGTGAATTAGAAACTTACGTGGCTACGGCTGTTTTTCCTTGAAAATATGTATGATGGTTTATTCTAGCAAATTAAATGTGGAAGATTTCACTGATTGGCTAGGTTTGGAAAACAGTTGCTTAAATCTGTAGAATTTCCATTATATGGTTTGAAACAAAAGACAATATGCATTTCCCTTTTACAAGTGTTAGAATGGGAATATATATTTAAAGTTTCTCTTTGTGTATGTTAATAGAGAATCCTGAATTTCCATTATTGCTATTTTTAGTTAAAGATAGTCATAAAACAAAGTTCTTCTCAGTCATCTATAAAGCACTTCTTATTTTACGGAAGTTAGACCCCAGGACAGGTTCTTTAGCTTTTGGCTTCTTTTCTGTGGAAACTCTTTTTCCAGTGTTCTGGAAGATAAAACCGATTTCTAAAGGAAATCAATCTTACTCAGGTTTTTCTGTTTTGGCTTTAGGAATCTGAGTTCTCTTTTCTGCCTCCTTCTGCAGTTTTCCTGTCATTTGTTTTGTTTTGATAAAAATTAGGGAAACATAAAAGAGTCACGTCATAAGAAAACTGAGTAGTCAGGTTTTCGGGTTATTGGCTAGTTCATTGGCTGTTACCTGAAGAGCGGTGGTAGCAACATGAAGAATACTGGAATTTCCTTTTGGTTCTGTTGCCACTCTGGGCACTGCTGGAAAGAAAGAACCAGGAGTGATAAGGGGTTTTTTTGATAGTATAACTACTCTGGTGACTTTGATTCCTTGCATTTACATTTTTCCTGGCATGTCTGATCAGCTGAATGTATCAGAAATGAAATTAAATCTTTGCAGATTTTAAACAGACATCCTCCTTTTGGAAACCAGATAAAAGAATCTGTTTTGCACCTTCCAAAGTACAAACTTGACATTGAACAGGTAAATGCTTTTCTATTTAGTTTATTTTTATGCTGATATTATTAAATGAAAGAGCATGATATTATTAAATGAAAGAGCACATACTGATTTAAAGAAATTTTGAGCCTCTGCCGAAGGAAAATAACACAATATTAAGGCCTCTGTTCACCTCAGCATGTATAATCAAGTTCTTAAATATTGAAGGAGAGCCTTGGAATAGACATTCCATGTAATACATTAGCCTCTCTCTCATTAATAGCATTTTGTGTTCCAGATGCGAACCAGTATATTCCACATTCTACCATTACATGTAAGCCTGAGAGGTCTCTAATGTCTTAATGATAAACAAATCCTAGAGACAGAAAAAGCATCCAGATAAAAGTTACTGAAGAAGCATTAACTGATGTTTATTTTCAGTGTTACATTTAGGAATACCGAGAAACACTAAATGATTACATTAAGCTAGCTGGTACCCTTTCAAAGGAAGGGTGCAGTTCTATGTGCCATCAAGAGCTTTGTGGTTCTAATACTCGTCTTTAAACAGATCACACAGCCATGCTACCTTTCTGAAATGCAAAATTTGAAACATAGCCTTAAAGTGTCTCATGAAGATAACTTTGAAGTTAAAAACTCAATAATGTGTGAAATCCTATTGTTGTAACAATCCTATTTTAGTTTGTCATTTGACATAATACCAGATGAGTACCTCTGAAGTTATTCTCAGAAGGAAAATTTAACAGTTAAAAGTATCTTTTAGAGTAATGTTATGATGTCAAAACACAGCTAGGTTTTCTTCTTGCATCTTTCTGTTTGCATTGAACAGAGGAGAATTTTTTTAAGGGCTTAACATAGATTGTCTTTTAATCTCAATACTTAATCAAATTTAGAATATTCAGCTATGGGCAAGTTAGTACTGTATAACAGTGTCTCAGAACAACAAATGAACATTGTACCATAAATTGAAATTGCTTGAGTTGAGTTTGTGTTTGTATCAACAGTTAAAAATCTATGGTAGAGCACATATGTTACTTTGCGTTTTAGCAGTTATATCTTCTTCTATATCACTTTTTCCTAGCTTCCAAAATACAGTGATACATTGGCTGAAATCTTAGTAACCATCAGATTAACAAACTATGAGCAGCTACAAAGAAAGAGAACAGCTACAGACTTCCACTATGTTACATTGGTTATAGGAGATGCTGACAACCAAGTCATTTTTAATCAGAAAATTATGTATGTATTATCAGGGGGGTTTGCCTCACACCTTTTAAGGCTATTGGCTTTTAATCCTTACTGTGATTTGTGAGTTTTCCAATACTTTGTATTGATGATAAATGGTACAAAATAACTGTTTATCGTACAGCATTTTTTAGTCACTGTTGCCATTTAAAATGCTGCACAAGACTCAAAAACCTCTAAAACATGCCAGTGTGCTTGTCAGTACAGAGTATGTGTATCTGTACAAGACTGATGTCATATTATGGAAGTCGTAATCATTTCCATATCAATATAAACCATAAATACAAGCCTATTTAAAAACATCTTCTCAAGTTGTTACTTACTCTTCATAGCTATATTTCTTTAATTGTATCATATTGTCAAAATTGTTTCACTCAGAGATGGAGTTAAATTCTCCAGCTGGCTTAAGGTATGCTTGGAGCAAATGGGAAAGGAGAAACAAAACCTTTTCCAACTGTGTGACCTTCACATGAGTTCTGGCTGAAGTCTGGTACTTTCGGCAGAACTGAAACTTACCTGCAGGATCCTGGCTCTCTTATGACCATGCATCATGTATTATTGGAAGGTTATTTTTAGGCCACTTAGCAAGCAAAATCCAAGACCTAAGACCGAAGAAAGGCTCTTTCACTTGGTTACAAATGTCATAGTATATACAGTCATGTTTTCACTGTCCATGCCTAACAAAACTTCACTGATACATTACAGGGATTCTGTGCTGCTGAAAACTGGAAATTGGATGAAGAAAATTGAAATGAAAAGAGCTCTTAAATCAGAAGACATTAGTGTAAATTTAATTAGTTCTGATTATGGTAGGTTGGTTGATATGCTTTTAATTTAAAAACAACTGCATAACATTTTGAATAAATGATTAAAACACTTTGTATCAAGCCAAAAATTACAATAAAATTAACTGATCTGGAAACAAAATTATATTACGTGAGTATTACCTAACAGTCTTAGTTACATATCTGTTTCATTTACTAGTGTATTAATGAACTGGGAAACATCAAAACTGTTACTGGGAGATAGTATTTTACTCTGATACAGATTAGGATTCTCTTTGCTCTTTGCCTTGAAGTTGAATTAACTTTCAGTTGGGGTAACCTAGCATTTTGATAAGTTGTTTATGCTGGGAGGAGCTGTCTTTGTGAACGATTAGGTTTTGCATTGTGATAGAGAACGTATTAAGTATGGATTCATCTTCACTTGGGTAACACGACAGTTCTACAGTGGAAAATTTTGTTCTTTAATATGTGTAGATTTAAACACAGGTCCCACAGTGTCAATCACCGTTACACTGGCAGTGTAAAACCATAGATAAATGTAGTTTTAAAACAATACTGAAAAAAAAATCAGTTAAAGGGACTAATTTTGTTACTTGTCTAGTAACCATTTCTTTAATTCTGAAAATATTTGGGGTTTTTAGTCTTGATCAGAAAGAATCCATTCATATAATGGTGTGCTTTTAATGGTACATTACTTTAATAAATCTCCATGATCCTTTAATAACATTTATACTCGTTAGAAAACTGAAAGTAATCAGTAGTTTAGAAATAGTTTATAGTGATTTTAAATATTTTTGTCTTTTTCTTTTTTTTCTAAAGTTGGCCTTGATATACAGCAAGCATATACAGCCTTTTACTTAACACCAAAACCAGTGAGAAGTAAGGTGGCTACAAATAAAAGCCTTCAGGCCAAGTCTTCACTTGATACGTGTTACAGCTCACCACAGAGTCTGCCAGCAGGAAAAGTAGATATAGGTAAACAGTCAGATCATAACATCTGGCTAATACCAAAGTCAACAGAAAAATTGAGGTTTGCTTTCAGTAGGGAGCTACATCTTCACCCACATTGTTTCTTTCAGAAGTATAACAGAAATACAGTGGCACTGCTTCCACTTGTCTAGTGCTGCAGTGCAATTCTTTCATGAATTTGAAAATAAGAAGAATTAAGTATTTGGTATTTAATATTATCATTTGAACATGGGAACATATACTGCCTCTGATTGTCAATAGCACTGATTAACATTAATATTGTTTGAGCAGCCCAAAGTTTTGTTGATGGTAACAAAATTTTAGTGACCTAGATCATTTCTAGCCTGTCTTTTACTGCCTGAAGTACTCTCTCAACAATACATATGAAATAAAAAATGAGCATTTCTGTATGTATCTAGGAGGCAGATCTAAACAAGAGATTACTTACAAGAAATACGGAAACAGAGAATGCAACCACCGCTGTAAAAACAAAGACGTGTGTGGACATGACTGCTGTGAGTTGCCTTAAATCTACTATTTCTGTTAATTTTAGAAATATAATTTAAAATAGCTTAATTTATAGCAATAGCCACATTAACAGAAGCAATGTGTGAAGAGAGTCAGGCCTCAGCTGCTGTTATCATGCAGTCATATAAGCTGGAATAACTAAGTTTTGTCTTTTATACTTTTATAGGAACTACATGATTAATAATACCTTTCAGAACATGCAGCATCTGGTTAAAGAGCAGTGTAAAGCCTGTTACACTTTTATATAAACATTAGTGTGTTATATCTTTTAAGATCTTCTATTAGAACATACTAAGCTTAGTGGCAAAGTTCCCATTGATCTGGGAAGAATTAGGATTTATCACTTCTAAATTAATCTGAAGATTATTTTAATTCCTTTTCTTCTCAGGTAAAATTGGAGTATCTCCAAAGTCTGAGATGAATGGAGATGCAAAGTTTTCTTTGTACCTCGCTGATTTAAGGAGCAGGAACTCAATTTCATGTGTACCCCCAGTAAAACGGTTAAAGGTTCATTTGAATACAGTCAGCCATTGAATAGATTTCTTTTAATCTGTTATGCATGTATATGTATTGTTTGCAGAGAGAATTTTATAAGTAAATATGAACACTCAAGTTTTTATTTTCTGTGTGGAATGCAAAAAGCAAAGTACAAAGGTACCAAATGTCCAGGAATCTTTGAGAGGTTCTGCTGCTGTTTGGAGTACTTTAAATGATCCACTTCTGTACATGTACTCTTTGGTTTTACGTGTATTGCATTTGGTAGATTGTGGTGGGTGAGGTACAGAGGCATCACTGGAAGGTACTGCACTCTGACTTGGTTTGGGGCAAATATAACCTGAATGAAAATAAATAGTGGTATTTATCAGAGTAATGCTACAATTAGATCTTTTTGCATTGACAGGCAAATACACCTATTATAAAAAAACAACCATGTTAGTTTTTAACCTCTGAAGGGTTTCATGGGTTACACTTTTTCCATTTGAAAGTACTAAACTAGTTCTTTCTGCAACAAGAATGGCATTTGAGATATTGGAGTGTTTTATTTCCTCCTCAGTTTTGTTTGCTTGTTTGTTTGCTTGTTTGTTTGTTTGTTTGTAATAGAGAATGATTTAGCCTGTAGCTAATACAATTGAGAGTTAGTGATAACCAGTCTGATTTTGCCATGTATCTAGTGGATAACTCCACTAGACACAAGTAATTCAAACCTCTTAACTGATTATGTTAGATAAGCAAACATCAGATCTTACATATGATCTTTAAAAATTATGTTAACTTCATATACTATTAATGATGTCACTAAAGTTGTTAAAAACCAATGGTTTTCAATATCTTTACATCGTATCAGTTACAATAATCTACTTTCTATAGATGCAGATGTTAAATCAAACTCAAACTGTGGATCTCAAGCAATTTGTTTTTACACCTCAATCTTCATTGCCGGCATTGCTAAGGTACTGATTAATATAAGTAACAAAGGAAAACTGCCTTATTTAGATAATATTAATTTGTAAAAACTAAAACCTGTTTTCAGACTAAAACTGTTTTGCAATTTTCTGCTACTGGTTTACTGGCATATCCGTGATTTCTTCGTTTTATTTTAATAGGTCTAGCAATGGACAGGCACCTTCATTACCTTCAGTGGACCAGGCAGATAATATTAATAGCTTAGGGGAATCTCAGAAACAACTGCAATCCTGGAGCTATGGAAAAAATAGTAAGTTATTGCTAATGTTTTAAATTATGATTTTTTACTGTTTTGATTTGAATGTATTTGTAAATTCAAGCTTGCTGAAATCACTACACCAACCATTATAACATTATAGAACACTGAATGTATAGGGGAGATATAGTGGTATTAATTGGGTTTCTTTCTGGTATTGCTAAGAATTTCTTATGTGTATCTAAGTGTCTAAATGTACCTTTAAATAAAACAGTAATGACTAGATCAGATATATGAAGTTCTAAATCAATAATACTTCCTGAAAGATATGACTAATATGTTTCCACTGAAGCCACTTGTAATACAATTAGTATTTTACCACTGCATGTGTATATTTTCTTCTTTTGCCTTTCTGACGCTTTGATTAATTTGGCTATTAAATATCAGTTCCAATGTTTAAGTCATACTCAGACATATAAGATACACTATGCTGAAATGAATGGAAACTGTTTCTTAGTCTGTACTGCTTTGAGTGTTGGCAGCTATACTGCGTAATTTTAACATCCTTGTCAACAAGGACAATGGGATTGAGTGTACTCTCAGCAAGTTTTACAACAGCACCAAACTGTGTGGTACAGTCAACACTCTGGAGAGGATGTGGAAAGGATGCCATTCTATGGTTCTGTAATTTCATTTTTGCTTAATATTCAAAAAGAGTGTGACCAGCAGGTCGAAGGAGGTGATCCTGCCCCACTATTCTGCTCTTGTGAGACCTCACCTGGAGTATTGTGTGCAGTTCTGGTGTCCTTAACATAAAAAGGACATGGAAGTGTTGGAACAAGTCCAGAGGAGGGCCACGAGGATGATCAGGGGACTGGAGCATCTC
>JBCJKH010012051.1:3475-14613 GCA_039877255.1 Loriculus beryllinus
ATCTCAGATAATCCCAGCCTCCAGGTCTGTTATCTTCATCTTTAGCATCCCCATTTACATTCTTATTTTTACATTAATTATTCAAATCCCATTTCAAACCCATGCCAACTTTTAAAATTACTGGCTAGTTAAAAATTGCAACCAAAACAGTATATATATAAATAACAGTATACATATAAGATGAGAAAATGACACTAGGACTTTCTACTGTCATTTCCTTGCCTGAAGTTCTCCTTATTTTTTTCTTTGTTAAAGATCAATAAAATTGTAAGACGAAATGCAGTAGAGCTATTCAAAAGCTCGTGGGAATCTGCAGGAAGGTGCAGGTTGTCATCACTCCTTCCAGTGCTGCTGCTGGCACAAAACTACAGCTTTCCCCAAAACAACATTGGTAAATAGGGTCAATAAATGCCACATTCACCAGCCTGGAGGGAATCTCCTGCACACTGGCCTATAATGCACATTAAAAGCTTTAAGAGGCTTTACATAAGCATAGCCCTCAGGTAAAATGTGTGAGTTGAGCTCTAGCTTATCCTTTCCCATTTGAGTTGCTGGCATATAGTGGGTAAATAGCTAAGGGACAGATATGTCTCTGAAAGGGCTGTACAGCCCAATTCCTATTCAGTCCGATGTTTAAATCACTGTGTTCCCAGCTCAGGCATCCTACTGCAGCCTGGGAATAACCAAGGATTCATCAGATCATCAGAAATTACCTTACTTGTCTTCCAGCTGGCAAGAACCTGTGTTTATGGCAACACTCAGGATAGCAAACTAACAAGGACAGCATTTTTATGGTGAAGTTAGCACCTCAGTCAAAAACAATGGGCCATAATATGCCAAACTGCCCATTGGTTCAAACAAAGGGTTGGCAGTAAAAATGCTTTTCAGTGTCCTGTGTACATCAGCCCTCTAGACTAATAACCCTGTAAAGAAAGAAACATTTATTACTGAACATTCTTAAAGAAGCTGAATAAAGGCCTTGCCCAGTACCCATGGAAGTCAGTAAAAAAATTCCCTTTGATACCAGCCAGCTCTGAATCTTCAGCTTTCTCCATGATATCACACAGCCTCTGATCCCAGAGACAAATGTGTTTTTCAGTAAAGGTAACAGTCGTTTTTCTATTGCCTTAAAGGTCCCAGGCCATAAAAATAAACAACTAGCACCAAAGCTGTAATGTGGTTTAAAGTGAAAGGACTTCTCTGTTCCAACTACATGGGTGGGTGACATACTGCTAGAAGAGATGGGTGTGAAAACTGAGGACTCCCAGCTTCCTTCTCTAACTGTGCCACAATATCTTTTGACAGCTGAGGATTTCAGCTTTTCTTTTCACTCCAGGTCACATAAGGTTTAATGTTAGGAGCCAGGCCTGGGATAGATGAAGATAACAAATACACCGTTTTTATGGTGTGTCTCAGGGCTTCCTTCTGAGCACCTGCTCCCTATGGGCAACTCCTTAAGTTTTATTCTGCCAAAGCCTGTGAAGAAGAACTAACTCTTTCACAGTGTTTTCTGCTCTATCTACTTGCTTTGCATTGCAAACTAAATAATGATGGCATACCTTCCAAACCTGTAGAGAACACAGGTAACTCTGAGCAACTGCTGTGTCATGACAACAGTAGCTGTATTCTTAATTAACACAGAAGTGTCAGAGGCTTTGACCAAGCACACACACAGCATAATGCCTGACACAGCATATTGCTGCCTTTAGTAGTGAGTGAACTGCTGGAATGTGTTGCCCAGGGAGGTTGTGAATGCTCCATCCCTGGCAGTGTTCAAAGTCAGGTTGGATGAAGGCTTGCGTGACATGGTTTAGTGTGAGGTGTCCCTGCCTATGGCAGCGGTGTTAGAACTAGACGGTCTTAAGGTTCTTTCAAACCCTAACTATTCTATGATTCTATGTAGCACTTTGCAGCAGGTCCCAAGAAGTGCATCAGAAAATCTTTCCAGTGGAGCTGTTGAAGACAGCATTGTACACCTACAGTTTCTTTCTTCAGCAAGAGTTGAACCTTTAATTTCATCCATTAGCAGAACAGAGGAACAAATAACAGCACTGCAACTTATTGCTCTCTAATACAAACTTTTGGAAGCTCCTAGGGGCAGGGATTGCTTTTACTGCATGTGATTAGATCTAGCTTTGACCATCTAGATTTTCCAGTTGAGAGGTGCAAAGAAATCCACAGTGAAAAAATTTCATAATGGAGATCACAGAAGAGGGCAGCCAGTCCAGCTCATAACAAGGGGTTATTGTGATGTCCATCAGTGTGGCAGCTGACTCCTGAATGGACTTCTGAGCTTTATTATACAAATCACTCATTGGAAGAGGAAGAATCCCACATGAGAGTGTTCCAGGCTACTGACCACAGCAGAGAGCTGAATCAGCATAAATAGCCTGTGCCCACATTGCTCATGTGACACTGCTTACTCAGGTTAAGACAAAGTCCTGCCAGCAGTTTGACATAGTCATAAGGTCTAATTGACCTATTGAGGATACTGGAAAACTCACAATGTCCCATACTCCATAGAGCAGTTGCTGGCTTTACCAAAGTCTATGATTTAAAGTTTTGCCACCCAAAGTGATGGTGAGTCTCACCTTTAAGGTTGTCCTCATGCACCCTCAGTGAACAGACTAGATAAGTGATGGTAAAGCAATGGAACTGGTCCCCAGTGCAGCATGAGGGATTAGGACTGACCCGTGACAATGAAAGGACAGTAACTATAGCCACCAAAATGTTCATTACTCATGCTCATGAGCTTTATTCAGTATTTGTTGCACAAGCCAAATCCGTCTTTGCAACTTTGTGGTCTAGAGGGTGCAAACCTCGCATGTGGCACAAGCTTTCTGATATTTGTGGTTTAATATAAGGATGAATTGTACAGGCTAATTGCAACAATATTTTATTGTAGTTCTCACTACAACAATAAAAATATTGTTGCAATTAGCCTGTAGTGAGAACATTGCTTGGATGACATAATGCTGGTAAAGATGGTTAAAACTGATTCCCTCAATCCTGCAAAAGTTATTTTCTCATTTTCTTCTTTTTTTTTCTTTTCCTTTTTTTTTTTTTTCTTTTTTAATTATTTGGCTTTGAAACACTCATATGAATTTTATTCGGTGTTTCAGAGAGAATAGGAACACTCTAGGGAGGAAAAACCCAGTATGCTTGGTGTATACTTAAGACACAAATGGCAGCTTTATAGCAGAGAGTTTCTGTGTAAAAATATTGAAGAGACAATCTAAACATCCCATGAACTCAAACACACTCAAAGAAAACCAGATGAAAATCAAAGCAACGATTTCTTGGAAATGTATGAGATTCTAATGAATATTATAGATCAGAGAGCTAAGGATATAGTCTCCCTGTGTTTGACTTCCAGATTTAGAGAACCTCCAAAGAAAGAGAAGCACAATATTCAGAGTTCCCAATACTCACTTGTACCCATGTATTGTAGTTATTGGAGGCTAAACAGTGCCAAATTACTAAACTTCCAGTTTTAGCCAGATATATCCAATTCTAATGCAGAGCAGACAAGGAAGGCCGAAAGTACTCTGCAAAATACAACAGCAGCAACTCCCGTGCCTGCAGAGATTTATATCATGTGGGTGACATGGGGTGCTACCATAGTGCAGTGCTGGAGATGAAATTAGGCTATGACATCCTGCACTACATGAGAAGATGGGACATGACATGCAAGAATTATTATCCTTCACAAGCATCATGATTTTTATGGAAACAATATTTATGGAAATGGACAAAATTGGTATTTAGGATAACTAGAGGATTTTAAATAAAAAGTCAATTTTATATTTAAGCAAAACCATTATTTTACTTCTGAAAGATTTTTGCATTGAATGTTTTCCCTGTATTAGTCATGAATCATTCGAGATGAAAGAATCAAAATTAGTCTTCCCTTTTCTAAGCCCATACTGCTTTAACTTTTAGTAAAGCACAAAGTGTGAAAGCCAGAGAGAAACGACCAGCTCAGTACATGCTCGTTCTGGCCTCACCTACAAGCAGCTTAGAGTACTAATTACTTAGAGAACACCAAGAGTTAGAAAATAACAATCACATGATAAAGTAGGGTAAGATAGTATAGTGGAATTTCTCTGGCAGAACAGGAGTATCTCTTCAGATTTGTGTTTGGACAGGGTAGGGACAGGTCATAATATGTCTCTGCTAGGTTTCACTTTGTTAGAACTTTACCCTCTCCCAACATCTTTGGTTTTGCTTGTTTTTCTGGGAAGGATAATTAGCCCACAAACGGTCACAACCCCATTAAAGAAACAGCAAGCCTTCTTAGACGAGGAAAAACAGTTCAAACCCTGGCAAGCAGGGAAGAGCAATCTCAAGGTTTCCTTCCAGATTTCCCCTCCTACCCTGTGGCATCCTGCTGTTACCTCCAACTTTATCCTCTCTGCCTTTCCTCAAGAGTTTTGATTGCTTTCATCTTTGTGTTTACGGATCCTGCAATGACCTGTCACAACATGAGCTCCCAGCAGCAACAGGAAAGATGCTGATTTAGGCTGGGGCAGCTGAAAGCTCACTCCTTGTATTCTTCTTTCCAAATCCCATTGAAAAGAAGGAGTAAGAGTTATCAGGGAGAGAGGTAAGCTCTCCTGTGCCTTCCCAAAATCGAGCTGTTTGTACGTGCCTATTGCACAGCATTTCATAGGTATTTTACCAAGTATCCCATGATCATAAGTAAGTGCTTTATGCATAACAAATGGAAGCAATGCTGCTATCCTTGACCAAACCTTATGATCAGGTATCAGTGGATTGTATTTCATTCCCTTGCAACTATATGACAACAATATGACAACTATATGACAACTGTGCAACTATATGAAAACTTCATATGCGATTGTCCCTGAGGTCTGCAAGTCTAAAATCTGATTATGTTGATATATGTGCCCTAGCTTTTCCCGTTAATCTCCAAACATTCAGACTCTTAGGAGCCCAATATTCACAAGGCCACAAAGAGATAAATAGAAATCTATTCATACCGGGTGGAGAGGGACGGCTGCAAAAATTACCCCAGAGTCTGTCCCCTTGTCTTTGCACTTACACTGAACAAAAGTCCATGCACAGCTACCCAGGAGAGGTATAGAAACCGTTTCTCTTTTGCTCCTCTATACTGTAGTATTATCTTGCAAAGGAAATGTGCCTGAGGCTTTGGCATGTACTGCCCATCAGGCTGGATTCATAGCCCAGCAAACACTAAATTTAGGGTTGAAAATGCTTAGAGTGCTTTGTGTCCAAGGCATGGTGCATATTTAGAACAGTTACCAGCACTGCTGTGAGTGCTTCATTTAAAGGAAAGGGCAGGACTTGATTGTAGCATTGCTTTAAGCAATATTGATCTAGGATGTACAAGAAAGCTGTTTTACTAAAGGATTTAAAATTGCAGCTGCCTGCATCAACACAAAAAAATATAAGGTGGCATCAGCGATAAGCTGATAACACGAAGGGTGAAAACCCAGTTCTCCTAACCCCAGGAAGCTGGGCAGGCAGTGGGAAGGAAGGGATAATCTTTTCATATTTTCAGGGCATAAATCAGGAGAGAGGTGCAAAATCCGGAAGTGCATTAATAGAAACGATTATGATAATTGGTGTGAAAAAAAAACTTGTCAATGATCATATCAAAGCATTACTAGTAAGTTCAGTTTTATTTTGCTAAAAGCTGACACATAAATCGAACTTTGATGGAATGGAAAATGTAACTTTCTGTCAGGCACATAAACAATTTTTTTCTTTTTATCTTTTTTTAACTGAAAATACTTCTTAACAGGAGATTCATCTGCAAGGACTCATTCTTGCTAAAAGTTTTATTTTGAAAGAGAGCACCAGTTCTTTTGAAAGGCAAAAAATGTTTGGTTAATAGAATTTTCACCTGTTCTAAAACACCCAAAAACCTAAAGAGATGAGCATCCCAGCACTGTTGCTGGAGGTGAAATGCAAGAGTGGAGGTAATGTGCACAAAAATGTAATCTTGTCCGGTCTGTCATAGCTACTTAGGCTAAGTCCCCTGAGAAGGGCTTTGAATTAATCTCTGGGAGAGTAAATCACACAGTACATGTTACATTCTGAGTTCCTGGGCTTCAGCTCCAGCTCTCTAGACTTTGCAGGACACATGTTCACTTCCATCACACCATTTCTGAATTCTTTACAATTGTATCTTGAGTAACTCGTCACAAAGAATAGCCTCTTAAAGAACAATGTATGTGATATGGCTATTTACTTCCTTCCTATTCCAAAGGTTGCTCAGACGGATGAGAGATTTCTTGTTGACATCAATGGGCTCTGAAGCTGGCAAATAGAGGGATGGCACGGTGATGTTAGAAAGACTGGCAGAAGAAAAACAAATTTGCTGGAGGTATGTAAGACGGGAGGTAATTTCACTGGACAACTGAATTATGAGGTAGCAACAGAAAAGTCTTGCTGGTTTATAGACTGTAAATCTATGCACTTTGCTGGGGGGACCCAGTCTTCTGCTCACAGCAGACACACAGACACACATGTAAGTTATTTTGGGTATGCAGCAATTCAATTTGCACAGCAAATAGAGAATGAGATGTGCATGAAAAATTCCCTGGCCAACTGTATGCAAGTTTTTTAAAACTTTGGTTCTGCTGTGAGACATGCAGGTGGCTGAATGTCATCTCAAGGAATAGATGAGATTTACAATTCATTTTAGAGGTGTTTGCTCAGAAAATAACATCCTGGGGTTTCTTTAGAGCTTGCAATTCACTTCCTCACCTTAAAGAATTTATGACACAAAACGAGTGTGAGTTCAGTGCAAATCTGGGAAAAACTTCATGTCCAGTGCTGTAGAAGTTTTATTTCTCTTTCTACAGAGGCTTCCCAGCCCTCTGCTTGTAAATTATTTCTTTAGTTTCCTAGACCATACTCTTCTGGATTTACAGTTTTTAGATGACCACGCTAGTTGAAAAAATGCAATCTGGAGGGACAGATATACTTCTGCGGAAGTGCTGTCCTTTCCATGAGGACATTTGAAGAGATGTTCATCCAGATTCCTCTTAATTAGTGACTCCCCACCTCCTTGTCAAGACCCCTTTATTACATTCTGACTGGTCTAATTCCTTTGCCATGGTTGTAGTGGGACAAAAGGTTGCAGGTTTCCAGGGTGTGCACCCCATCCAGAAGGATGTAGTCCTCTGATGCACTCTAAACTGGACTGTCTTCTATCCTGCTGTCAATCAACTACTATCCCTGTGGCAACCCATATGGCTACTCAACTGGAAAAGAAACAGTGGGAAAACATTTATTCTTTGGGTATCTTAAACTAAATTAGCACCCTTAAAACAAGCAGAACAAGGCAGTCTCTCTGAATGAAGTATCCTTGGAGAATCATAGACCTCATTTCAGTAACTTGTGCTACCTATCCTGATATATGAATTTCCAGCCCTGGGGAAGCCAAATGCTATTCCCATAGCCAAACTGGTTATGATTATAATCAGTGTGGTGTCTAGTAAATGGATCTTGCTTGAATATCAGAGAGACAGCACAAGCAAGATATACTGCAGATGAAAGGACTATGGTGAAAACAATGATTATAGAACTTGAAACAATACGAAACAAATTTCAGACCCCTGTGTCACCTTCTTTTCCAGACAATTATTTTCTTTATTCTTCAGCTGTGAAATAAGGCCCACATTTCCTCCTTTCAGTGACTCTACTACATAGCACAGTATCTGACTGTCAGCAAATATTCATTAAGACTGCCTAAATTTTTCTTCACTCAGCTTTTTATAATACATTTCTCTGTAAATTCCCTTTCCAACAGTTAAGTCTGCACTTCCAGTTTCTCTAATATTTTCTTAGAGAATATCGATTATTATTATTATTGTTATTATTATTCCTTTAATATTTTCTTTGTATTTAGATATACTTACTAACTGGAAATCTTATCTAGGCAGAGTCTGAGGATGTAGGACATTTGTTCAGAATTTCTAGGTCTTCCAGACATATGCATGTGCACAAGTGGTCCAAACCAGCCTGTGTTTCACAGTTTCTTCTTGATTTTATCTATCCTAGAAATCTCAACTTGAAATTGGGGAGTCCTGTTTATCTGGCATAATCTCCTATATATAGTCTGTGATTATACTGAACCACTACCTAAGGAATAAGTTCAGGTCAGACACAGCAGAACTTCTTAACTGTTGGGTGGACGTCAAGGAACCTTAGGAGGTCTTTAAGGCAGGGCCCTAGAAGGAGCCATTCAGTTGGCAATGAGGAAGCATGGCCATTTGCTGGAAAGAAAAAGGCATTCAAGTTATGTAGCTAATTTGGAGGCGGAAACCGTGATGTATAGATCTAGGAGAATCTGAGGCAAATTTTATTTGCATCAGCTTCTATATCTCTGCTTTTGGTGAGTTGTCAGCAATAGAACTATTTACTAATTCATCTCTTTCATCACTCTACTCATCATTCCCATTTTCCTTCTCTACTGACTTGATTCAAACAAACAGCAGCATCTGAAGCGTGTGGGAAGAAATTACAGCATCCATCTTTTAACTGACCTGCTTTTCTTTTTAAGCAACTTCTATGCCCTACCCAGGCTTTGGCAGTTCTCTGATAGATAATGTAAAATGACATTAACTGGGCTATACATATAACTGGAAAGCGACTACATGATGGGATAATTAGCAGTGCTATGTCTTCTGGAGTGAGCGACAACACTGTAACATAACTTTGTGTTACCCAACACAAACAACAATGCCCGCAGGTTAAACAGTACCTGAGCAGCTGATAGACCTCCTGTACTACTTCCAGGAGGCAAAAACTACTGGCTTCATTCATGTGTGAGGCACAGTTGTAATGTGGTTTTATTACTTCTTGCAGTACTTGCCCTCTGTGCAGGTCAATGTGTTTTGCAAGTAAACTTGCTTTGGGCAAGTGCAGGTATTCGAGACATTTTGCAAACAAGTAAGGTTGTGTAGATTTGCAGCTCTGCTAACTAAAACATGACCCTTGGATGAAAAGGTCCAAGTGCTTGGCTAGTTGGTCTCACATTGTTACTCCTGGATGGAGTTCAACAGCTTGTGCTGTGTTTCAGCTTACATATTACTTCAGAAAACACAAGCAGGCTTGACCTGAAGCTATAGAAGCATGAGTGTGATCTGTTTAGCCCATATCTAGGCAAAAAAGACCTTAGCTTTGCTGCTGAGAGCCTTGGCTTTTTTTAAGTATTTACACAGGCACAGCACAGCAAAACAAGAACCTGTAATGCTCTGTTCCAGTGTATTTCAATGGTTAATCACACTCATTAAAAAATGTTGAAGACTAATTTGCTCAATTTCACTTTCCATAAATTGTTGTTATGCTGTTCTCTGCAAGACTAAAGGACTATTTTGTATATGTTATTTTCTCCCCAGGAAGTTTACTAATGCACTAATCATGGCTGTCTGAAGACTTCTTTGAGATAAGATCAAATTTACTCCTCATAAATATTTTTCTCCATCCCTTGAGCTATGTTTGTGTCTCCTCCCTACACACCCTGTAGTTTTTCAACATCCTCTTTAAAATGTCAACACCAGAACTGGACATGCCATTCCAGCATGCAGGAAACATGCCAGCATCAGGTGAGCAGTGCCAGACAGGGAACAAAAGATCACTGCACTGCTTGTCTGCTGATATGTCCAAGGAATGAGTTTGTTCACCCATTATATCACCCTTGCAAAGTATGTTGTGTTGTTTCTTTGTTATGAACTATAAATATGACTCAGTAGTTACTTAGGGATCAGTTCCTCACTTCTTACCTTTAGATCTGTAATATTGCATCTCACTTAGCTAAGTTTTGCTTGGAAGGACCAAACTTTCAAAGCAAAATCTATAACTGTCTGTATTGACCTTTATTCATCATGTCACCCTCTCTGATGAGGAACAATTCTGTGTAACTCCAGCTCACCTGTAGGATACCTCACGGGAAGGTGGACTAGGAACTCTACAGTTCAGGCTTGTAATTTCCTGGTTACAATGCAGAGTTGTTTCATGTTTCACAAAAAGACAAGAGAAATCCTATTTAGCCTCAGTAAAGAATAGCATTACGATTGTGAGATGAAACCGGAGAGTGACATGTAGGTGAAACATTCTGACAATGTTCCCATGCTGTCAGCTAGTGTGAAATATGTCACCTCCATGACTAGAATTCATCCTGGCTGCAGCCTGCAGCTGCTTTGTGTTAGCAGAGATTCTTGCCACAAATTTATCTGCATTCCATAAACAAATTCACCCAAAAGAAGATAAACTTTGGGCTCAAGTCTGTTAGGTATCCATTAGGACTTTGCCTTGCAAATTATCCTAGTTCAGTTGAATGAGTTCTGACACAACAGTTCATTATCTGGGGAAAAGAACAGCTTCTCATCACATGGAAGCCAAATATCCATTTTTTTAATATCAAAGCTACACACAAAGACTGTTCTTAAAAGCCTCTAGTGGTCTATAATAACATGAAGATTAAAATGCTGTCTATTGCATAGGAATCATGGATTGCAGTGTTTTGTCAAAGTACATCTAGAGTAAAGCTGCTGCCAGAAAGTTAATGTCTTGCTGACTGTATTATGCAGAGAATCAGTGTCAAGCCTTTAAAGAGTCATTTAACAGAAGGTGAGAATATAAGAAAAACAACTAAAAAATGGAACTTTCTAGATAATTTACTCTAGATTTTTTGAAAGTGCTGCTGTAGTTTCCCTTGTATGGGCAGGTCATGTTACTGTAGCTGTCTTCAGTAGTCACTCAGAATGTGGACAGGGCTTCTGACTGACATGAGGACCACTGAGGAAGTAAATGGAAATAACTGTTGGTCATCTGTTCTTATTCAAAACTATGACAGCTCTGATGAGAAACCATCAAGGACAGGTTCAGAGCAAAGGAAAAGAAGTACCACTTCATTCAATGTGGTATTGAGCTGTATAGCTTCTTGCTTCAGCATGTTTGAGGCTCAAAAAGAATCATGAGAATTCAGAATATTACAAGTCAATGGGAAAAAATGCCTTGCAATCTGAGAAGACCACAATTTTTCTCTGATATAGGAAATCTCTAAATCATAAATGTTTGGAATATATTTTAGAGAAATTTCACCATAAGCTTTCCTTGTTCTTGTATTCTTCCCTTATGCA
>JBCJKH010012051.1:14713-35356 GCA_039877255.1 Loriculus beryllinus
TCCCTTATGCATCTTCAATTGTTAAAGATTCGGAGATGAAGTACCAGGTTACATGGACCTTTTCTCTGCCCCGATAAAGCTCTTTTATGTTATGCTAGCCTTCTGACAGAGCTATACACGTTACCTACAATACTGGAGTCTGCCTCTAACTGCTTTTGCAGTTTACTAGGATATCAGTACAAGGGAGGTGAGAGAGATTTATTGGTCTGAATCACTTAGAAACAAAATAAGCTGAAAGAAAATCTCACTACACAGGGAACTAGATTTGGTATTCACTGTTGGGAAGCAACTGCTCCAGTAGCAAAGAAATAAGGGCTGGGTGCAGTCGAGAGGTTGATAGCAAGGTAACAACAGGAGAGCAGGGGGAAGGGTTGCTGCCCAGCAGTGTACGTAAATATTCCTACAACAGACCAGTATGAGCCATGCCAGGTGTAGCTCATGATCAATGGGAATGGTGCAGTGTTGGTGCAATCTGGCTGAGAAGCCCGTGCCACACTGGCTGAGGTGTGCAGGGGAGAGGACAGTGGAAGAAATTGCATCTGCTCTAAGTATCATGCTCTGCCAGAAAATCAGCCTTACATAGATTAGCCATACAGAATTATATGGAAATAAGGACCTGCTCTTTAATTCAGAATACAGTGTCCTCCAAGAATGGCTATGTTTAGGTGCTGTTCACTAAACATCATTGTATTTTCACGCTATAGTTTTTTCTCCTTAAAACTTTTCTCCATATTGCACATTTGACTACAACTGCATTCTGAAACTCAAACATAAACCCATTTCACTTTGCACTCCTCTAGCCAAATCAGAGGATTGACTGAAATTCTTTCTCATGAAGTTTTTTCCCAGCTGTGCCTGTTTACTAAATAAGAGAGAATTAGCTTCATAGTTGAAGACAGCATAGAAAGTTAACAACACTTAGTTGCTGTGTTAGATTGCAAACTCCAGGTAACTGAAAGGATACATAATTCTTGGATAATAGCAGTATTTTGAGGAATTAAATCCAGCCGTGCAGAGATTGAGTCAGTGTCAAGAAGCAAGGTGTGCTGGCAGTTCTAAGTCATTGATGAAAAGCTTCTGGTCATTGAAGACTAAAATAGCTTTGATAGCATGTGAGTTTAGCCTGAAATCAGTTTGAGGCATTTAATGGAGAAATGCTATTGTCAGTCTTAGTAGCAATGCATAAATAAAATCTTTGTTATTGACTTTACTAGGCAGCAAATGTAGGCTTTCTGAGATACCTCAAATGCATAGGTCTACCTCTCAAAGGTTCAATTAGCTGTTAGGTTTAAAGGTTCCAACCGCATATCTCTTTCTTGCTACTGATAGGAAGGGTGCTTCTGAAGATAGGGGTCAACTCTGGCCTAAAAACTCTAATCAAGCCAGGGGTCTTCAAGCAGATTCTGTTCTCAGTTATCTCTGTGGAAACTGAGTGGCAAATTCAGTAGCTTTACTAAAGTCAGATGATAGTATAAGAGCAGAATGGTAGGCAGTGTATTCTCTTGTACTGTTACTAAATCACAATGCTTCTTTCTAAAGAGTACCCGAAATCACTTCCCTGTAGAACAAAAGTAGCAGCGAAATTTAAATTGTTCTTCTCTATTTTAGTCCTGCACTTAATTAAAAAAAAATCCACCCTTAAATATTCAAAAATAAATAAAACTTGTTTTGTGAACATTTAACCTTCACATGCAGTTCACAGACTGAAAGGGTAGGAGAAGAAAGTTGTTCTTCCTCTTATTTTGTGCTTTAAGTTTACTTTGCAAAATGCCTGGGTTACAAATAATGGTAGAACAAATTCTACTTTCTGTTCCTAACTTTCTTGTCTGTGACTAACTCCAAATTTTACCCTCCTTACCTGCCTTTGATAATTTCTGGCTGCCATCCTAACAGGACTATCCATTCTAAATGTTAACAGATCCAGCAGTCAATTCCCAAATCTCTGGGAATTCTGAGTCAGTGAACTCTCTTGTTTGGGTTCTTTCAACACTAAAAGGCAACATTTATTTTTTTTTAATATCTATATTTTAAAAATCAATGATTTTCCAGGAATTTTGATCAAAAGTAATTACACCTATGAAATACATACTATTTTCTCATCTGTTTCAATCTCTCGCCATTACCTTAAGCTGTTCCTATCTGCAGAAAATGTGAGCCAAACTCTGTGCCTTTTTAAGAGAGTCTCTCCAGGCTACACCCAATACAAGACTTTTGTGCAAGAGGTGCAAATCAGTTAAAAGGTATTTTTTTTAGATCTCTAAGACGTGATACGCTTGTGATGTACAACTTCCAAACTTTTCCCCTTCATCTGAATATTCCTGCAGGGTAATTAACTTTGGACAGGCCCATAATAGTAAAACATATTCAGCAAGTCTTCCTTTTCAAATGAGCTGAAAAACTTGTTTAAAGCACCTTACATATTTGAAAGCATTTTCTCCTTCATAAACCCTGAAGTGCTACAGCAAAGCTGGAGCTGTCTGCATACAGAAGCCTGTCACTTCCAGAAAACTCAGATTTCATATGTCAAGGGCTTGTGTGAAAATTGCTTTGAGTGTTAATTGCCCAAATGATTCAGCTTTATAAGAGCCCCTCTTATGTACTCAAGTATGTCTCATAGCATGCTGAGTGCCAAGTTTCAATAGAGCCAGCTGTGCTGTGCTCCCAGATGTTTAAGGATAATTCTTGCCCATCATTTCATTCCCCCCTTCAAAATCCTGAGAAATTTGTTTAATGAGGTCACTAATGCACAATAGCATATTTCTTCTTTTTTACTTAAAAAAAAAGCAAAAAAAAAAATAGTCTCCCTAGAATGTATGCAAGTTTGCTTTGGCTTTTAGTTACAGTAGCACATTGTCAGATCAACTGTGATGAGGAGATAAAAGCATCAGTTATGCAAAACTAAAACTATGACAATTTAATTTAGAAAGGATCAGACCCCTCTGCTTTCAAAGATGCTGGTTTTTTGTTCTGTTTGAAGTAATTTTAATTATCCAATATACCTATTACAACACGAATTGCTCTTGGAAAGCTAACCAAAAAAAAAAAAAACCAAAAAACAACCCCAACCAACCCATGGTAATTTTAAGCCTTGGATTAAAGCCTTTTCATAAATATTCTTCATCCAGGTCTCAGTTTTAAACATGTTCATTGGTCCTTGACCAATTTACATCGTTTAGATTTTTTAAGTCAAAGTAGCTACACTGAAGTCAAGGGATGTTTGTTAATTTATCCCAGTTGCCTGTAGGCTGAGCTGAAACTCTGGATTCAAATAACAAGAAACAGCCTTTTACAGGGAGATCCTTCCTGTGCTCTGCCTATCAGTGTGCAGGTGCAGAGAATTTCAAGGAGAGGTTTTCTGTGCTATATGGTGACAAAATATTTGTGAGATCCAGGGCTTGATTTTCAGAGTGAGTGACAACCATCAATTCCTACTCTTATCTGACTCAGCTGTCAAAAGAGATTTCTCTCAGAGTATGTTGTAACTGAGTTTGACCAACCACAGATAGGACTGGGTTAATTCAGCCTGTCTTTGTGGTCAGGCTGCTCTTGAATCAGAAGTATATGGTTGTATTTACACAGCACAGGTGCTAGACAATATGTGTTCACTTTCCATGGTTCCCAAGTTACCATGGTAGAGCTCATATGCCTTTGCAGGTCCATGTGTTTATGTATTTACCCACCAACACAGCATTTTGAGCCCACAGGTTGCTCTGCTTTTATAGCACCTGATCCAGCTGAGAGTCATGGACTCTGCCCAGCATCTGCAGCCTCTTTTAGCCATTGTTAAAGTTATTGCAAAGTCGATTTTTGCTGGTTCTATCAGAAGTGATAAGACCCTCTGGAAAGCATTTTGTCTGCAGCTGATAGCCCTCACAAGCTGGCGGCAGATGTTCATGTGGAGGCTATTGATATTGCACACAGATCTGAGAGATGTGAGACAGTGGAGCTCTTTGTTGTAACAGTGGGTATAAGCAGCTGCTCTGAAAGAGAGCCACAGCCACGAAGAGCTGTGCAAGTCTGGGGTGGCCAAAGTGATTTTAGACACTCCTCTTTATGAAGCTAAGTGAGGCATTTGCTTGTATTTCTATCAAAAGATCCATCCAAAATTAGGACATATGCACCTGGGGATACAAATCATTCCCTGATACTGTTCCCACTGGTGTTAATGGGTACAGTGGTTCAAAGCCTAACATTCTTTATATGGGCTTAGCAAAAGACCTTAAGAAATATGATTTGTATTGCTATCCTGTTCTGCTAGCTGGAATATGAAATTCTGTGGTTTGCAAGGTTGTTCAGCAAGACGTCATGGAGCCAGCAGGGTATGTCATTCAGAGCAAACATGTGAGATGTATTGCTGTTTCATTCTCCATCAGCAAGAACCGAGAACACACAGGCAGAAATATACAGACAGACACTGGCTGTCTCTCAAGGTATGGATATCTTTTTATTTCCACTGTTTTACATTCAGGTGTTCCCTATAGGTAGAATGCTATTTGGATTAGACTTGGTTTAGAAGCCATAGCAGTCACAGACAAGACAATAAATGGACATGTAAATATTCTACATCCTAGCAGCTGTGTATACCCTTCTGGAGAAGAAGGCTATGCATTTTTGAGAGATTATTTTACTTCTATCAGGAATTTCACCAGCTAAGCTATACTGTTGAAAAAACCCCACCAAACCAATAAACCCACAAACAAAAACCCAAACAAAAGAACTCCACAAAACCCAAACAAACTAATAACACCCCACCACACCCCATAAGAACCCAGACCCCCCAAGCCCACAAAACCCCTACTTTATCTACTTTATTAAAATCCCAGGGCAAATGAAAGCATACTCAGAGGCCTTGCTGGTAGGACTAAAAGAATCCTCGCTCCTGCTTTCCCAGTGCATTGTAGGCTCTCCTGCTTTTTTGACTGAGAAATGCCAACTTGTCCAACTCACCCTGAGTAACTCACCTCATAGACTTTTTGGCCTGGCTGTTTGCTTTTATCCTTGATTTCTTTACAGACTTCCCTCATTCCAGTGTCCTTAACTGAAAGGACTGAGAAATCACAACTATCCCAGTTTGCTTGGAAGTCAATCTTATGGCCCCAAGTGTTTACCAGATCATACCTTTAGAAAGTATTTCACCTTATCAAGTGGCCTTAACTCCTGAGCTCTGCAGTACTGATAATGCATATCAACTGCTTTTGACTAACAGTGAATTTTTCATATGGGAAATACTTTTTATAGGAGTTACGGCTCCTTGTTACTCAAGAAATCACAAAAAAATAAGCCTACATTTAACTAACTCATGCAATTAATTATTTGCTGCAAATAGATATTTCAAATACTCATTCTTTTCTTTATAATTCTCAGGCAATGCATCGTTTTTATTCTAATGAGCTTTGCTAAGCAAATAAACTGAAATGGGCAAATGCAATTCCTCTTTTGGGGAAGTCTTTTTTCTGATCCTTAATTCATAGGCTTGTGGTGCCACTCTATTGTCTATAAGATATTGTACAGCTCCTAAAACCTTTTTTTTCTAGTGGCAATGGGACAGAAAATTCATTCTTCTGGGGCAGAGAGAACTAAAATTTGTGTCTTATTGAAAAGGGATACTCACTGAGCTCATATCATGATCTAGTGGACAAAGAAGTGCAAAAGTCACTTGTATTTTTTCTAAACTATCCCACTGCATGCTTATACCCATACACCTCTTGTGTATTAGATGTTCCTGAGCAACTAAGGATGTGAGAGAGGCACTGGTCTCTCAGCTGGAAGCTTTTAGTTGCTTTGCTAAAACTGAAGAAGCTTCTGCTTTTAACTGTAACAGTCACAATTTCAGTTCTCTTTATGACTGATGGTTTTTAAAGTACCAGTCTGTATAACCACAGGAAAAGTCTTCACCTTTGTGGAAGACAATAAAGCACCAGACTTGTTACTGTTAGGAATAATTGAGCTTTGCCTGAGATATAGGAGATTTTTTTGTTTACTTACGGAATCCAAAGAGTTTTCTATTTCAGTTCAGAACCAATTTAAGTTAGGAAACCCAAAGTCAGCTTTGACTATGCCAACTAAAATGAAATGGGTATCTCACATACTACTTGCTACTACCCTGACCCAGCTGCATCCTTCTGCAACCTTGTACTGATAGATGATGCTGAATTTTCTCAGGCTTTCTGGAAGAATACTGGCTGAGAGTTAAGACTGAAGAAATAGTCTGAAACTTGCACTCACATCAAGAACATGAAGAAGACAATGTTGAAAAATGTTGTAAGATTGTT
Source organism: Loriculus beryllinus (assembly GCA_039877255.1). NCBI lineage: Eukaryota > Metazoa > Chordata > Aves > Psittaciformes > Psittacidae > Loriculus > Loriculus beryllinus. Next base: position 20,986 of record JBCJKH010012051.1, read on the forward strand.
ACTAAATAAAAACCAAGGATATGGTCTTGCAGATAGCCTAGACCATGACTACAGAGATACATCTTAAATATACAATTTTAAGAAACTGTACAGCATTTTCTCAGGGGGTTAATTTTCCATAATAATACTAATAAACCAAATCCAGCGCCCTTGGAAGAAATGAACTACTGCCTGGACTCAGAAATAGGCAGTGAATGATTATATATGTTTTCCCAGCTGTGCCTTAACCCAATGTACATAAAGAAGGGGCCAAGACCTGGGAAGGCCCTGCAAGGGAAAAATGTTTATTAGATAAAATGATACAAGCACATTCCATGAATGTTACTGCAGAGGCAAGACGAAAAAAACTGTTAATTTGTCTTAGTGCAATGTTAACAAATTTTACTGTACAGTGCAGAACTGCTGGGAAAAAACAGTTTTAGTAAATAATGACCTCTTAGTCATCTGTTTGATTAAAGATGGTTCTTCCTCAGACTGGTTATTTATTTGCTCTTTATTGCAGAGAGGAGACAATTATAAGGAGTTAAGAGGTGAATTTTTTAGTTCAAAACCAATTCAACTTTGGCCAAGAAATTGGTTTATAGGAAAGGTATTTTTTGGTCCATATGAGAACAACATTCAAGTAGGCTTTCTTTTAAACATTCAGTGTCCCCCTGCTTTGCATAGAAAGGCTGACATTCTTTGGGAACATGACCTTCATTAACTTCCTTATCAAAATTCCTTACTATATGGTGTTTGACTAAAATCTTTTATCAAGTTCTAAGGATTTTTGTAAGAAAAAAACCCCAACAGAACCAAACCAACAACAATCCCCTGCCTCCTGTGAAGACTTGGATCTTTGAAAACATCAGCCAGAATCAAATAAGAAAATTCATGATTTTACATCAAGAAAGGACAAAAACTAGAATGAAAGGCTGGGGCAAAAGTGAAAAAACTGGGACAGGCTTTCAAAGCCCATGTAACTTATACCTCCGTGTGGGACAGTGAGTAAGCTGACTTGGAAGGTCAGGTAAGGTTTAAAGTAATCTGATCCTGAATTATTTGCTCTTCTCCTTTGGACTGTGATTCATTTTTCATTGCAGTTAGTGAAGCTGCAGAGGTGAGAGTTCTGGTTAAACTTAAACACAGCTGCCAGGTATTTTTTGCGGGGGAAGAAAGGGAGAGAGGTACTGAATATGATGAGTAAGAAAAGTAATTTTTTGGGGGCTGGGCACAAGTCTCTATAATTCTTGTGGCTTAACTTTTGGCAAGTGTTCAACACTTTACTGTTCAGAGGAATCATCTTGTTCTTGATTCTGCACTGTGCTTTTCATTTTTCATTCTACTCCTGGTGTCAGAAGCATCATTCATGTCATGCAAGAAGAAAGACTGAGAGAGTCCTGAGCTTCCTTCATGGAGCAGTCTTTATCCTTTACAAGAAAACTGGGAGATGTAATAATCTCTCTGATTCTTCAACTTCTGTTCTGGTAGGTAAGTTGTGCTGCTGCTGAACAGAAGGGAATGGAAATATTTCAGCTCTGTAGAATTTCTGAGCACGAGGCTGTATTTCTAAGTAACATTATGGTAATATTAGAAAAGGTATGGAAAGCCCTGAGAGTCACACATGCATTCATGAAACAAAAATGTATGAATGAAGTGCAAAGCAGAAATTGACAGTAAAGAACATCAGAAAGTGTAATTTAATCGAAATACAATACAAAATCTTATTCGAGTTAAATCTTACTTACAGCAGGCTTTATTAAAATACTATTGATCAATCCATTAGGTGCTGGAATGAATAAAGATGATTGTTCCCAGCAACCAAGAATGTGGTGTTGAGTTGCATTTTATTACCATACCCATATGTCACATCGAGAATGGCTTCCAAGTGAATCTGCTAGCAATCCCTCAGGGAGATTAAATACTTTCTTTCCAAGGTACTGGAAAATGAGTGTCCACTCAGGTTTTCCTGGTCATTAACCAAACATCAGAAATACAGAAACCTCTCTACATGTTGCCCTAGCAAGACTGGCAAAAGGTTTAGGTTTTATATCTTTTTTTTTTTTTTTTTTTTTTTAAGCTGAAATAAAAATGTTAATCAAAATCTTTGCTGAGAAGCAGGTTCATTACTGCAAGGTCTGGACCCTTTTCTTTCTCAGTGCAGTCAAAAGGCTTTATTGAGGCAGTACTGAGGCTTCAAGTTCAACACTGATGATAGAAGAGGTGTGGAGCAAATCATATGTATATGTAAAGTGTTTCTATGTGACGATGCTTTTGCTGAAAACTCTTTATTTTCACATACTTTCTTTTATTTGGTATTTTTTCATTTACTCAGCTCTTTGTTCCTGCTATAAGCCTTTCAGTTACTGGTCATCAGTAAAGGATTAATTTGGTCCCAACATGTTTCATTATCTCACAGCAAATGTGGAATTAGGTGTCATGCAGTGGCATTGGTAACAGTAAAAGTCATCACAGATTTCATCTGCTGAAGCACCTCCAATAACAATGAATCACATTGTCAGATGTTGTACGAAGTCAAGGTCAAATTTCTGAATGTGCTGGCTAACAACGGAGGATCCACTGCATAGTCTTATCTCTCTGCTTGTCTTTCCAACAAGAACATTGCTAATGAACCATTACTGCTGACCTGCAAACAGTCCTATGCATCAGTCCTATGACACATGAAAGGCTCTTTGGAAGAGCTGTTCTTACCAACAACTTCTACACTGGATATTAAGACTTAGATTATTCATTGTTCATAGGTACCCTCCAGGTTTTCACCATAGACATAATTTTGACCCAACAGCATATAACTTAAAGACCTACTTTGTTATTTTTTTTTTTTTCTCACTGACAGCCACAGTTTTGAAAAAAGGGACAAGGTTGTTAATGGTTGGACTCGATGATCTCAAAAGTCTTTTCCAGCCTTAATGATTCTATGATACTATTACAATACATATTATACTAGGCATATCTTCTGAATATTAAGTAAAAGAGAAATTGCATGGAAAGCATTAAGAACAAAGCAGAAGTGTTCACATTTGGTAGCAGTTGGGTGGAAGGCAGGCCATCCGTCAGTAAATACCCATTAGATGTTTATAAACCTGCCCAGAATTTTTAAGAACACCTTGCCTTAGATAATACCTGTGTATTAGATAGTATATAGATACTGTGTATAGATAATACCTGTGATACCTGTGTACAGGTCCACACTGGCATCCACAGAGTGATGTTCATTCAGAGAGAATTATTGATTGATTTCTTATTTGAAGCATGACTCCTTAGATCTACCAAAAGTTTCTCTTGCTTTTTTAATACAAAACCCTGCAGTCTATCTTTTAGGATTTGCATGCTCTATTAAGAAAATTCTAGCTGACTATTCCTTTTTGATCTATATTCTTATGAAAACAACATAACTGGCAATTCTGAAAGTTCATGGCATTTTAAAAGAGAACAAAAATATGAGAACAGTCTTCTAAATGCTGAAAATGACAACTTTAATTATAAAGTGGCAGGGGGTTTTCTTCATATTTTAGCTTTTTTTCAATTCAAAATATAGTAGATTTACACCATCAGTATATTAATAGCTTTGGTAAATACAAACATAGTCAGTTTTAACATACAATCAGCAGTAAGCTTTGAACATTCTGTATTCTCTATTTTTTGTCATAGCAATGTTGTGATTCAAATAGACTTTAATACAACATATCAGATACTTTCTATCATACATAAATTTGAAACAAAAGAAAAATGGTGTGAAGGCAAGAGGTTATGCTGAAGGATCAGCACTTATAAAGATTTCTACTTTATTAATATAGTGTGCTTCTTTCTGACGTGGGTGGGAATACAATTTTTTCCAGGAAGGATATATATAGTCAGTAAAACTCTTGTCCCACTGAATCAATTTTATCCCAACCACACAAGGAACAGTTATGTAGAATAAGGATTCCTTATTTCCAGTCACTGTCAATATTACCATCTTGAACTAGAGAAGAACCTCTACTACTACAAACATTTAATTTCTTCATAAGATGGTTGGAGTATTTACTCACCATATATGTTTTTCCTTTATATCGTTAGCTTCCTTTTTTAACTACCTGAGTTTCCAGACATCAGATGTGTGTTTATTGCTTGCTCAAGGGCTCCTTATATTTCTGTTTTATATTAATTGCTGCTGTGAAGCTTTTGCATTTTCTAAACATACAAAGCTTCTGTATGCGAAAACCAGAGAGATTTTAGAAAAATGCAATAAATGGTTCTTAATACATTTATTGTGGATACTCTTCTGGTCTGCATTTACCATCATTTTTTGACTGGGCTTGCACATGCAAGGAATTCAAATACCTCATATAATTCAAAGAAATTTGTTGTCAGCAGTTACCTTCAGCAAATACGCTTTGATTTCTCCAAACAGCAATATCTATTTTGTTTGATGAAAAACTGCTTTCATTTCTATTGGTATCTAATTACCTTCTCCTACTCTGTATCTCTATCTTTTTACTGATTTAAATCTTGTCTTAGTGTTTCCTGTATTCTGTGAGGAATCCTTGCAGGCTGTAGCTAGAGGTGTTATTCTATTTATCCTGCAACTATAAATGTTTCACACCTTATCTAGTTTCCTTGCTGAAAAGCAACAATACTTTATATTTTCCTGTTCTGGTATTCCCCCAATGATCCCTACATTTTATTTCAGAGAAAAATCTATGTTGATGTTCTGGGGGATCTTATGGTACTATTTTTAATAGTCCCTCAAAGCAATTTGACTTTGCCGTTGTAAAACAGAAAATAAAATATAGATAGTTACCTTGACTAGTAGATGAATAAATCCTCCTTAGGATTAAATCAATGTGCAATGGCACATTGGACCTCAGGAAAACCTGGAATGATAGAGGCCAAGCACCAGAAAATAATGTGTACCAGATCCAGTAATGTGTGTCCAGATACACATTTGGGACTGACTGCTTTTGGGCAAAATTACTGTGCTGAACGGTAATGCTGCTACAGGGACTGAGACTGTCAAGCACTCATTTTTGTGCAGAGGAAGACTGTGCAGGTATGCCCCAAAAATTAGAAGAGATTGAGTTCCAAATGTTAAGGCAACAGAGTAACTTTATTCGTAAAAATAGGTAGATAAATACATACGTAAATGGCCAGTCCTTTGCCATAGTGAAGGCATTAGGGATCCAGATGGGAGCCTGGGGGACTGCAAGCAAATATGGCAGTCACAGCTGAGAAATGGAGCACCAGCAAGTGGCAGGCCAACAGGCCATTGCAGTGGAGGGACCTTGGATAGAAGTATGGGGTGGGGGGAAACAAACTGTTTCCTTAATTCGCTTATTCAGGAAGCAAATTGTAAAACTTATTTAATCATCAGTGATGAAAAGTTATGGCTGCCAACAGAGATGTCTTGGCATTGTACATAATGTTTGTTTTAGCACAGCGTGTTACTTGCAGAAGGATTAGTCCTGAAAGTTATAGGAAGTTTGTACTTCACTCTTTTTACAATTAAAATTGAATGACTCAAGACAGTAAGAGTTACTGTATGAGTAAAATATAGCAGGATGAGGCCATTAGAGTTTGCCAGTCATCAGATGCCATAAGCTTTCTCCATTGCAAAACAAAATTTGTCCTGAAAAAACCCAAATAAACAGAAAATCTCCACACACCATCTCTTCTCTCTGTTCAGTGTTCTTGAGTTATTTCTAAATATTCAAACCCCTGGAACTCAAAAGGACACTTTAAAAAGGAAAACCAACCAAAATCTAATTGAAACTATAGCTCTTGCCAGAGTCACTGCTCTGCAAACATTCAAAGTGGCTCATTACCAATATGGAAACTTTTGCTATATGTTTGGACTGTTTGTCAGCCTAGATGAATAGGGAAAATGGGATAAAGAGATTTAATTAAGCTATTAAGAAGGGATATAGTCAAAGACCAGTAGTTGCATTCAGTTCGGATTTAGAAGCGACGACACAAAGCCTGGTGTTGACTGAACTAGTAAGGATTGGCTGAGCTCCACTGAACTCACATTGTACCACTAGAAAATCTGGCCTCTATAGTTACAATGTGTACAGATAGTCTGTTTGAGTTCACCCCACAATTAAAATACTTCCACACACCCCAAAAGAGACACTTATTCAGGTTCACCTTTCTTTCAGGCATGACACAGTTGTCTAACTATAATCAGCAAGCTCAAGTTGCAAAAACCAGAATTTTATAACTGAGGAGAGAGGCAAGAATTTATTCCCCATGTCCTCACACCTTCCTCTGAAGTCAATTTTCTTTAACAGCCAAAGTACTATTACATGGTTCTGAGTATATGAAAGGGGTCAAAAGGCTGATAGGTCCTGCTATCACTGGAGGAAACTTTTTGGTGTTCCCATGACTTCTGTGGGAGATGCGGCAGAAATCAATTCACCCCATTCACTTTCTCTCAGAGGAAATATTTACATTTTTATTGAACTGGTGGGTCAGGGGTTTTCAGTTTTAAAAACTCAGTCTTACAGCTAAGATTACTGAGTTTCTCTAGTGCTTATGCTAGAAAGATAAAACCAGATTCCTTTTTCAAAAATAGTAAAAAGAGTAAAATATTAATGTATCTTAGAAGGAAACAGGTACATAATAGCAAAATATTGGAGCTCTGCAAGTGCTGGGTTTTGTGCATTTTATACTGCACTAGTCACAGAATATAATGTGGTTGTAAAATGGTTCTTATAAAACATATCTTAAGCATTTGGTAGATTTGGCACAATATTGATATTCTTTGGTAAAAACTCAAATGCAGAGATTTAAGATTCTAAGAACGACTCAGATTCCATATCCTTCAGCTACTGAGAAAAGACTGAGATTGTGACTGAAAGACAAAAATATCCCATTTCTTCACTTGGGTTCTCAAGAGTCTTGTCTTGTTCATATCTGTGTTCTCTTACAGCATTCTTGTGGCCAGTGTCCATAATAAATATTGGAGTCCAGAAGCTTTCCCAGCTTTGGTGCATAGAAGCGAGTACAAGTGGTCAGCAACAATATCTCAAAAGCGCAGCTGTAGATGACTTTATATATACCCATATAGAAAGCAAAACATGGGAAAAAGCATACTGAGTTGAGCAGAGCTCATCAGTGTCTTATCTGTTTTCTTGTATTTCTCCGCCTCTATTTTCAGTAGTTCAGGGCACCATCACAGCTGGGGATGAGCAGGTGATCATCCTACTTCCAGAGCTAACTGTGGTCTTCAATTAGGAAGCCAGCTTAATGGGGTAAAGAAACTCATCACTGTTGATTCTTAGACAAGGAATATAATATTTTCTTGTAATAACCTAATCTATTTATTTATAATAAAGCATCGATGGTCAGTGTAATTGACTTATCTAGCAGAATGCGAAGGATATACAGAAGCCATACAGAGGGAGACATCAATACAAGCCAGTGGGATGTAGATGAACAAGCTTCTTTGTAGTTATGGTTGCATTTGTGACAGATGTATCAGTATGTGCACCAGAACTGAATTCCTCTCCCTGCAAAAATCCAAAATCCTGCTGGCAGGCATTCAAGAGAATTTTCCAATGCAAAATAAATAAATAAATACTCAGGCAAAAATATCTTACATGAAAATATCTAGCTGAGCTTCATCATCTCAAAAGGCCTGCTCAAACCAGGATGTTTTACATTTTAATATCTACCTATTTATGCTTGCATGCAGGGACCCTACTAACTAATTGGAATCATATTTGTAAGTCTACTGAATATTACATACTACATTGCAAATTCCAACATTTTGCAGTTCTCATGCTGCAAGAAATAAATCCTTCATTATTACCTTTTCATGTTTTCCAACAGTTTTATTTCTTTGAAATGTCTTTGATTTTTATACATATAAAATTCAAAAAATAAAAAAAGAAATCCAAATCTAAATCCTCAAACAAATAAAAGAGGCTCCCCTGTGCCAATAAAATTGCATATTGAAGGGGAGGAGTAAGACGTCTGGTCTACAAAGTTATTTTGTTCCTGCTACATCAACTTTATCTAGTTTAATGTTTGTTCTGTGACCATTTGAAATTCAATTTCAGGTAGTATCATGTCAACATAGGATGCATCATTAACTTGCAAGGCTTGATATTTGCTATCTTTATCTAGTTTTGGTGTATCATTCGTACTGAGATATTGTTTCTTCTTATCTGATATTGATTTCAACTGTGACAAGCTGTGCTGCTAATAAAATCTACAGGCAAGTATCTGGCATGTAGTTCTTCACTGGTAGAGGAAAAGATACAACCCAGTGACAACAAAAAGTAAAGAGATACTTTTCAACTAGGATGCTTGCGTGTATCCTCATATTATCCATCTCTAAGCACTTCTGTTGTAGCATTTCTGATTGATTCCCTTGGGCAAGTCTTCATGGAAATCCTTGCCTCTCAGATGAAATATTCCTTTTTGCTTTCATCCACTGCTTCCTGAAGAGTGGGGTCATTTTTCAAAGCAGCATCTGCACTTTCAGCAAACTCAGTTCCTTTTGCCTCATTGGTGTGGTAGGTGCCCTTATGTCTATACATGTACCGGACCATCACTACCAGCAGGCAGATGAGGACAAATACTACTGCAGCAATTACACCTAGAAGAGGGAGACCAGTTAATTGTATTCCCAGTAATAAACTACAAGCAGCATCTCAGAGCCAGACATCACAACTTAAATTACTTGATAAGAAAAAGCCTATGTATCATAAACATCTGCATGTTGCAGTGGCCAAATCAGAACAGAGTCTGACACTGAAAAAACAAAATGGGGTATAGATACTGCAGGAATGCAAATCAAATCCTTGCTAGCTTTCTTCAAATCAACGGCTTGCTTTGGTTGAACGCATTAAAAAATTCATTACAAAATGAGGAGAAATAAGAGAACAGGAAAAAAACCCAATAGATTTATTTCATCCTTCTGTAACATATACCCAGGAGAGTTTGCAGCCAACTCAACCCTGCCTCCACAAGTGTACTCAATTTCAGGGGAGGTACAGGGCATTATGTATTTCTTAGGAGACATTCAACAAACAGCAGGAGCCAGGTGACTTCAGTACTGTTTTGTATTTGCAAGCTTCCATTTCATGCTGTGCTCTAATTAAGAAAGTCTGATTGTAATGAATGTGGAAGTGACACCTGGGAGGAGGAAGGGATTCTGGGTAGATCCTTCCTATCTCCTAGACCAAGGCTAATTACTAGCAATGTGTTGACTGGCCAAAAATTTCCATAGGTAGCTTACATGTGCATAGGCTTAAATAATGAATGGAAGCACTCCTACTGAAGTAAATTCAAGTTCCAGGAGTGGCTGTGCAGAGAACGTTATGTGTCGTTGCTTTCCAGAGTCCTTGCCTTTTTTCCTTTTCTACTGTGAAAGGTGTCCATAAAAGAGTGGCACCCTCGACAAGTCCAAAAAATTACAAGTTGTATCCCCTTCCTTCCCCATCAAGTTGTTCATTTAAGGATCCTGAAAATAAATTAAATATTTTGAAGTCTATTCAATTTGTGTAGTTTTCATTTTTGAACACTACATACAACTGGGATGTGCTTATAAACACTTTAGCTGTGACTCTGTGCAAGTACATTACACTGAACTGATTCTATATCCACATAACTCCAGGAGTAAACCGTACATTAAGGAAATACATAGTAAAACACACCAGAAAAGGACATTCGTAGGAAAATCCCATTAGTGGAGTATGAAACTGTTATGACAATGCAATAGGTAGGAATCCATTTGACTTATTGTAGGTGTCTATAGTTCGGGAAGCTTCATCTGAGTTACCTTGGGCTTCCTCCACTGTCAGTGGATGGTGTGTGTGTATGCAAGGTGATTTCTCCTCTAGAAATGAATTCTTATGCTTGATCAAACAAATTGGTCCCTGGAAATGTTTACTATTGTGCAGAGACAATGAGGGTTATGCAGACAGTATCTCACTGCTGTCCCCTGTGTTCCAGATTTGTGGCAGGAGTGAGTATCTCTAAAGCTTCAGATTTATCAGCATCAGTAAACTGAGTGGGAATACCCTATTGGCATCAAAACATATGAATGGACAGAATATTAATGGAGTAAATAAAAATGATAACTCTCTAAAAAAAATATATCTGCAATGTTATACCATGGATTTTCAGGTTCTTGGTTCTGAAAAGTGAAGTTACTGCTGGCAGAAATGAAATTGCTAATACAAAGAACTTTAGGTTTAGAATAATATCTTAGTTGCAGTGGGGGCTTCATCAGTATCCCTTGACACAAGAGGCTTTAATAGGCTTTGGGTGTAGCACAATATTAATAAGCCTAAGGGAATAAGTGCAAATCAATTTACCTGCTACTTGTTCATAGAAAGTTAAAATTAAAGTTACAGGAGATGGTACCTGAGGGAAATATAGCAGAACCTCACCAATTTGCACTAATGAATGGTGTACCCCCCTGTGAATGACCGAAATTAGTGTGTTAGCATAGAAATGAACAAACACAATAAAAATATAAAGGTTCTCTCCGTGATCATGGCTTTGTTCATTTATTCTGACAACTGTATTTAGTTTAAATGCATGAGAGAGCTTTAATGGAACACCAGAAAATTCACTGTAGTATGTTCTGCTTCAGTAAAGGGTCAGCTGGTATGAGCTAGCATGGCTCAAATCAAAAGTGCTATACCAGTCCTGTATTAAATGACAATTTTGGCCCAGCGAATAATGAAGAATATCAGAGTCTGACTTTGCTGCTGGACTGCAAAGCATTTTGTCCTAAAATTAGGAATGGATAGGGTGGTACTGCTCACTATATGGTTTATGCTCATTATCTCATCTAGTTATCTTGCCAATAGCCCCTTCTGGGAGCAGATTTCCCACTGGCCTAATTAACTCTAATTTTGCTGCTCCTGTTGTCTTGTCAGCAAAGTAGGGGTTTTGCAAAATGCAAAAAATCAGCAACCCACTGTTTTAATTCTAATGGTAATGCTCAGTACAGTCTGCTACTTACCTCCAATAACAGCCACATCTGCTCCAGCTGTGGGGCTCTCAATGTCTCCATCTATAAATAGATTAGAACATATAAAAGTTAATTAAAGAAAGAGAAATTGGATCATATGTAACAGCAGTGACTGTACTGGTGGTGTTGAGTTATTTTAACCTCTGAAACTCAGAACTTAAACAAGATCTCCTATTAGCAAAAGACATTTATAAAACTTCTCATTAGAGATAGCTGTACTGTAACAGTTTACTGTCACCATAACACTGGAAAATAAATAGCTAGCACATTATGCAAACTATCATGGCCCTCAGGGAAACACCTACTGTTTATTACGAGCACTTACCTGTAACATCCTCCAGTGAATGATTAAATTAAGAGTGTTTAGGTACTGCGATTACTCTCAGAAAGGTAGTTTTGGGGAAAAAAATGTTGGTGCCTATTTATTTTCCCATTTGTGGCTCTTCAGAGTATAGTCCGGATCTTGATTTGATGCGAATTAATCTGGCTCTATTGATTTCAATTAGTATTTTATTTATCTGCAATATCCTGGTTTTAATCTTAGCATTTGTTTTCTTTTAAACTTACGTTTGGAATCAAGACCAGCCTGTTATGTGTGTGGTATAAAACAGGGTCCTCATTTTCTCCTTTAGAGTAAGTCTGAATTTGCTGCTGCTAAATCAAATTACACTTTTTACAGGATTATAATTTACCAAAAAAAAAAAAAAAAAAAAAAGAGAAAACAAAACCTTTGCAATTTAAATGCAAAATAGAAGTACCTGAACATGTTTTTTCAAGAAGAATTTGGTCTGAAAAGCTGTAAGCTTCTGAAAGAACAGATAGAATTCAAATTACATTTGATCTTAGTTGTAGCACTTACTAAGAATATCCAAACCAATAATGAATAGCCAAACTGCTTTGAAGAGGAGAGGAAAAAAATTCTAAAAACCAGTGAGGATTTTTCTTTCCATATTATTTGATAAAGACCTTAAGTGAAAGTAAATTCATATAGACACATGTCTTAACTAGCTTCCTCTTGCTTGATCAGGGTAGGGTACAATCCTGATCTTGTTTTTGTTCTTTATTTCATGCTGTTGGTATCAGCCCACTTAGTCCTGAATTATGTGGATGTCTAAGGTGATGAATTCTTGGAGTTTTTCCATGCTAGCTTTATGACAGGATACTCTTTTCTTAATTTATTACTGTGCTATTTATACAATTCTACACAATATTGGGTTTCTAACAAACAAAGAGCTTTATGTGAATTTTTTTTTTTTTTTTTTTTGCTTTTGGTAAACACAGTGGAAATTTATAGAAATATTTGGAATTAGCATTTTTCTCTAGAAAAGGTAAAAATATTAATTCCAAAACTTTCTATAAATTCAGCAGTGGTACTGTGATGGATATCTGGCTCTCCTTTTGCTAAATGATCAGGGGACTGGAGCATCTCCCATACGAAGGCTGAGAAAGTTGGGACTGCTTAGCCTGGAGAAGAGAAGGCTGCGTGGAGACCTCATAGCAGCCTTCCAGTATCGGAAGGGGGCCTACAGGGATGCTGGGGAGGGACTCTTCATTAGGGACTGTAGTGACACAACAAGGGGTAATGGGCTAAAGCTTAAACAGGGAAGGTTTAGATTGGATATGAGGAAGAAATTCTTTACTGTTAGGGTAGCGAGGCACTGGAATGGGTTGCCCAAGGAAGTTGTGAATACTCCATCCCTGGCAGTGTTCAAGGCCAGGTTGGACGAAGCCTTGGGAGGCATGGTTTAGTGTGGAGTGTCCCTGCCTGTGGCAGGGGTGTTGGAACTAGATGATCTTAAGGTCCTTTCCAACCCTAACGATTCTATGATTCTATGATTCTATGATATGGTCTTGATTCATTTTGTATAATAAGAATAGGGGACCCTATATTTTCTCAGTGACAATTAAGTAAACAGGTAGTTAATTCAGATTTTTGAACTCTGCATTTATACTTAAGATTTTCATTTTTATTCTATTTACACAAAGAAATTGAATAATTTCTTAAATATAAATAACTGAATAGGAGATAAATGGTTGTTTAACTACATCAGGTGGGGCTCCTAAGTTTTCCCATCAAATCCAAAGCAAATTGTTCTGAGCTCTAGGCAGTTTAGATCCTTCACAAGGAAACCTGCAGTCTGTTTCAAGGTTATTTCAGTTGTCATATTTCTACCCTCTCAAATTAAATTATAACAAAGTCCAACCCACCTTAGTAAGCATTGCTGGGGGAAAATAACTGGCTTTATGTGTCTTTCCTTCACCTCTGCACTCCATTTAGCTGCAGGCAGTGCTGTGAAACAGCAATAGCCACAACACTGTTGCAGAGATGGTAGCATACGTCAGTACTCATGGACTCTAGGGTGCTTCTACAAATGTACCAAGGTAATCTGTTTTCAGACTTATTGAAATGCAGCACAAATTTAAAAATGGCTTTTTTGTAAGAAGTGACAAGAGATGTAGTCATTAAGACCCAGCATCATTTTTCTTTCTTTTGTGGTTGCATAAGAGACGCACAGAAATTATTTTTTTCTGTTCCTTCCTATGGCTCTTTCTCTCCCTATGACTTCCATAGGCCAGCTGTTTCAAATCATGTGTATTTTACTAAAGCATACCTATAATAAAAATCTTCAAATAAAAGATAGACCAGGTATGTCAGAAACCTCTAACTAAATTCAGGCTGTCTGTTAGGAAGCTTTCATACCCCGTTAGCTGCTGTAAAGTATATGTGGTGACTGAGAAAGCAACCTCTGACCCACTGGCTTTTTCATGCTCTAACTAGTAAGTAGGAAACAACAGGGGTTGAGGGGAGCTCTATGAAACAGTGCTCGTCAGAGCGTGACAAATTGGAAAATGGGCTCTTCTGTATTCTGTAATGACAAGAATATTTAATAGGCTATGTAGGGGGTACATTAAAAAAAGATATTAGCATGCCTAAAAGTACACTCCCGGGGTGAAGTTCTAGTCCCACTGAAGTCAATTGCAAAAAGTTCCATCAGATTGAATGGGGCCATAATTTCATTCCTGGTGTACACCCAAGTGAAAACGTGTATTTAATTTTACAATAGATAGGAATTCCAACGTATACTTTTTGATTTTACACAAAGCAGTGAAAATACTTGTTTAGGTAAAATGGCATTGGGCAGCATTAAAGCTCCTGAGGCTTAAAGTAAACCAATTTAATTTTTGTCTTACTACTTCACTATTCTAAAAATGAGAATCTGCCTTTAGGTGCTCAGCAGTGAATTATGTCAACTGTACTTTCTTATCCCACAATTCAACAGGGTATAGAGGACCATAAAGTGGATTATTGAAAAACGGCTTGCAAGAGTGCAAAATAAAATTTATCTAAGTAGGCTTTTCCTTCCTCTAGGCACATAACTCCAATATTAGTAGTTTTGC
>JBCJKH010012057.1:0-15526 GCA_039877255.1 Loriculus beryllinus
GCCCAGAGAAGTTGTGGCTGCCCCATTGCTGGCAGTGTTGAAGGCCAGGTTGGACAGGGCTTTGAGCAACCTGGTCTAGTGGAAGGTGTCTTTACTCCATGGCAGGGGGGTTGGAACTGGATGAGCTTTAAGGTTGCTTCCAACCATAACCACTATATGTTTGTTACGTGTTATTTACAAAAATGCCAGCCTGCAAGCTATTACTGCTGTTTTTGAGCTACAGTGTGAGAGCAGATTTTGGTAGATTGCAGAGTTCTTTCATCCTCTGCCCCTAGTTCAGATTCTCTCTGTTTTGCTCCTTTTGCCAGGTCACTGCTGCAGTGGTTAAAGATGCTGCTGAAATTTTACAGGTCTTTTTTACATAGTTAAATTGTTTGACTTTCCTTCTTTTACAATGTATGTTTCGTACTGTGCATCCTTAAAATACCTGTTTTGGTAGTGACAGTATTTGTCAAAGTCTAAATAAAGATTATTTTAGTTAAATATTGCCAGTGCTTTAACTTCTATGCCTTTTTACTTTCTTGTTTCCACAGCTGTGATTGGGTTATTGTACCCATGCATGGACAGACATCTGGGAGAGCCGCATAAATTTAAGAGAGAATGGTCCAGTGTAATGCGATGTGTAGCAGTCTTTGTGGGAATAAATCATGCCAGTGCTGTATCCTATATTCTAGTGAAATTTGTGTTAACAAATGGTTTTCCACTAAATGAAAGCTCACGTAGTCATGGTGAATTTTGTTAAAGGTATAATGTGCAGCATTTTTGCAAGGGAAATGCAGAATATATGTTAGTGTTAAACTGTCGTAGCAGTGTTGTAAGAGGTAAGTTTCATGTTTTTTCATTCTGAAAATCTTTTAATTAGAAATGTCTCACAATATTTGGCTTTGTCTTAATTACAGTTTTTATTTATTATGGCAGGGGGTTTGGAACTAAGTCCTTTCCAACCCAAACCGTTCTATGATTCTATGAAATATTTATGTGGTAGGTATTACAGAAACGTACTTTAAGAGATTCCAGTGGTTGATGTCCTTTTAACACCGAAGTAAGAGATCGAAGCCCAGTATCGAGGTCATCAGTGAAGCATATGAACTTTGAAAGCATGAGGAAAACTCACGATCAGGTTGTACTCAGGACTGCATGAGGCAGCTAGGCTTTGTTACCCCATTCTGTAAATGTTGCCTTGATGGTGGGAGAGTAGTTACCATTCCTGTGGTCATTCAGCAGGAGCAATTAGAAGTCAGTCAGTGTGTTGCAGCACATTATGCTCCTCCTACTTGTGTAGATATTCAGATATTTGCAAAAATGTGCTCAAAACTGGCATCCCTTCCCTCTGAAGCAGCTAGGGGCATGTTGGGTTATGGGGTGCTTTTCATGCTGGCTGGTACACCTTACATGTGTGACTCTTAGTGATTTTGTGTAGTCATTCTTACTGCCTCCTCTGCCAGGTAATGCCAGGATCTATCTGAGAAAATTGGGTTCTTGTAAATTAGGTAGAAGGAAAGTTGGTCATCTCTGGAACAATAATCTCCTTCAGTGTCAGCTCCAACACAGTTTGCAAAAATCATGCTACAAAGTTCTTACTGTGTGCTACTGAATTTTCAGGAAAAGAGGGCAAGTGAAAGATATTAAGAGCTGGCTGAATTCTTACAGAGGTGACTTGGCCCTCGATGAGTTTTGTTGTTTAGTTTTGTTCCCACCAGCCATCCTGTCTGGTTTGGCTGGATGAGCTGAAGCTGCCAAGGTTCAGAGTCATGCCCACTGTCCCTCACTAAGCTTGCTCTCCTTTCCAAAGATACATTAATCTGGTCCTGTGGTCTCCCTGACCTGGACTGTACATGTTGTGTAAGCACAACTCCTTCTTGGAGTCTTCTAACAGCTGTTACGCATATTCCAGGGAGTCATTTATATACAGTCTGTATTTCCTACTTGACAGCTCTCCAGACTGCTTTCTTTTCATATTACCAGTTCTGCACATAGCTGTATTTGGTGTGGTTTTGGTTTTGTTTGACATTTTTTCTGATGCTGTTGATTTTTATCCCGCAATTATTATTTCAGTTAGTTGAACTTTTCTCATTTCCTCTGGGTCTCTCTTCAGGTCTTTGTGAGAAAATAGGCCAGTGTTTTTATGTTGTCATCCCATAACTTTGCTTTCAGGCTTATGAAACTCAACAGCATACTTTTTAATAATCTGTTACTGACAGGAGAAGTGAGGATGAGTTAGTATTTCAAAAATACTTTGAAGAATGTGAAACACCACAGAGATACCTGGTGTGACTTCACACTTTTATCACAGGGTTGACAAAATTGATTTTCAATGTTGTTTTCTGTGAATTTTGTTTTACGTTTTGTTTTATAGAAAACATCAGTGTGTTTAATGTTTAGCTGAATGTACACTACCATGTAAGTTAAACAAAACTGCAATTAAGTAGGAGTAACGAAGACCTTTGTTCAGTAAATCCCTGTCGTTTGGAGGAGTCTAATGCTACATTTAAGATTTCATGCTTAGAGTAATAAAGGACCAGGTAAGAATGAGATGTCCTTACTCTGAACAGTAACATGTGCTTTGTATGTCAGTATAAAACATCTGCTGTGTCTGGTAGGAAAGTAGTCTCTTCTCTCTTGTACAGGGCTAAAATCCTAAAATGTGAAGAATTGTCACAAGTTTTTGGCTTCTTAATATATTGGCAACACTTACAAGGCCTATTTTCATATACATCATAGCTGTGTGGTAGCCAATGCAGCTAATGCTGTATTTTTTAAATGGTATGTTTTTTTCTGTTGAGCTAAAATATGATAAGCAGAATAGACAAAACTGCTTTACAATCGTATATGATATTTCTAAGCTTGTCCTTAACGATCAACACAGAAAGTGGATTTTGCCAACAATATCCAGTTGTCTCTCACACTAGCAGCCCTGTCAATTGGACTGTGGTGGACGTTTGACAGATCACGAAGTGGCTTTGGTCTTGGAGTAGGAATTGCTTTCCTGGCCACATTGGTGTCCCAGTTTCTGGTCTACAATGGAGTTTATCAGTAAGTATTTACTCTTTTAAGGTTAAATGTTTATTTCCTGAAGCTATAATGTAAAATCAGAATAGCTGAAGGGGTAGAATTTGACATGATTTCCAAAGCTGCCAGCACTTAATTTTGAGCATAGTGTAAATTGGACTGTTCGTGGAAGCTTTGGTGTGCTTGTAAGTAAGACACTTGGTTGGAACTTGCTTATTTCAAAAGAACTGCTACCTTACCGAGAATGTAACATGCTTTTCTTAGTAAACCAAATTGCATTAGAATCAATAAGAAGCCGCCTTTGTTATTTGTTGTAAGTAGTTTAATGTCTGTAATTCGTTTCTTTTAAAGCTGGAATGTCCTAATACTTGAAACTGTGAACTTGTATCATGTGACTTGAGGATTCTATGTATTACACAGTGTTGAGCTCAGACTGTTCTTTTCCAGATACACATCTCCAGATTTCCTCTATGTTCGTTCCTGGTTGCCATGTATATTTTTTGCTGGTGGAATAACTATGGGCAATATTGGCAGGCAGCTGGCAATGGTAAGTTTGTAGGGGGGGGTTCACAGTCTTCTAGTAAGTTTTAGTCTCCGTGTCATTCTCTGCTGGGTTGACTCTGGCTGGATGCCAGGGGCCCACAAAAACCGCTGTATTGCTTCCCCTTCTTGACAGGGGAGAGAAGATATAACGAAAGGCTCATAGGTTGAAATTAAGGGCAGGGGGAGATCACTCACCAGTTGCTGTCACGGGCAAAACAGACTTGGCTTGGGGAAATTAGTTTAATTTGTTACCAATCAAATCAGAGTAGGATAATGAGAAGTAAAACCAAATCTTAAAAACACCTTCCCCCCCAGGAGCCTGCTCCAGCACAGGCAGGCATGGAATCGCAGCTTCCTTTGGGCATTCCGCTGTTCTGGCATTGTGTCCTCCATGGGCTGCGTTTGGATATCTGCTTTACTGTGAACCTCCATGGGCTGCAGGGGGACAGCCTGCCTCACCTTGATCTGCGCCATGGGCTGCAGGGGAATGTCTGCTCCAGCACCTGGAGCATCTCCTCCCTTTTTTCTGCACTGACCCTGGTGTCTGCAGAGTTGTTGCTTGCACGTAGCTCCATTCCTCGCTCTGTCTGCAATTGCTGTTGCTCAGTTTTTTCTTCTTAACTGTGTTATCCCAGAGGTGCTACTATGGTTCCTGATGAGCTCAGCCTTGGCCAGTGGCGGGTCCCTTGGAGCCAGTGGCATTGCTCCATCAGACATGGAGGAAGCTTCTAGTGGCTTCTCACAGACCCTGCCTCTATAGCCACCCACTACCAAAACCTTGCCACAAAACCCAATGTGTGTTTGTTCCTTCATATATACCAACCAGCTTTTTGACTTACAGATGTGGTGTAAGGTAGAAACAGTAATCATTGCTTTTGATCTAGTTAGTGAATCATTCATACTGTTTTCAGAGCACAGCCCGTGACTTTGCTCTGTACACTCTCAGTTGCATGCTACTAGTCTGTTCAGAACCAGGAGCTAAATAAGAGCTCTTGTGTTTAGGCAGAAGTGAGGCCATCCTACAATTCTGAACTGCTGTTTCTGCTGCTCAGAGACAGAAATTGCAGCCAACAGTGTGTGCACAGGACTTAGGGAGACAAAACTTACCTAGGTGAAATATAAGCTAAGCTATTTTATCATACATTTTGTAGAAAAATCACCCTCATTTTTCATTAGTTATGTAAATTAATAAAGTTGACTAATTTTGTCAATTTCTGTTTTGCAGTATGAATGTAAAGTCATTGCAGAGAAGTCTCACGAGGACTGAAGAGAAACAGTGTGCACCTTTTAAGCAGGAAAAATAACGAATGACTGTTGGAGGAGCATAAGGAACAGTTGACTATGAAATTGCCAAAATGCAGTTTTTTTCCCTTGAGTGGTATACTTTACTGCAATCTGTGATTGCTGCTTCTATAGAAATCTTGATGTCTAATTTTGATTACTGTGAAGTTACAATAGTATGCAATACATTTGACAACATTGGTTCAATTATAGGGTTCTTTTTTCTAAATCCAGACAGTTTACCATAAATTCTTGTCTGTCCATAATGTTGCAGTGCCAAACTGAACCTTTGCACTACATTTCTGTAGGTGAAACTTCTTGCTTCACTTTACCTTGAAAATTTTGAGGCATTTGTTCTTAATAGCTCAGTAAAACACAAAGTATTCAAATTTAGGAATAAAGATCATTTCTTTACATTATGATAGCCCGTATCTTTATGAAATTCGTGGTTACAGGTGAGCTTTGATGCAGTAAGTAACTGATTTTTGCCTATTAACACGCTGTATCGTTCTTGCTCACGGGTGAGGAATCCTAATATGGATTGTATGGGTTACTGCTGTAGCATTTCATTTTTCTGTGGTATGTGTCCAGGACCACAGAATACAGAAATGGAAACTGAGACTGGAAATCATTTTCTGTTTTTTCCCCTGGTACAACTAGGGGGATGTTTGTATATGTACTTATGTGGGCCATCATCAGGTGTGGATAGGTTCTGAAACTATTGAGTAACAGAGTACAATTCAGGTCATTATTTTACAATCCCTTAAGCTGACTTGTGTTGAGCCTTTATAAAAAAAACCCAAAATAAACCCCAAGAACTTAGGGAGCTTTTATTGCAAAACTTAATTCTGCTGAACTAAAGCAGCCACTACTATATGGTATCATAAAACCTTCCATTAGCAATGTTACTGTTGATAGTTCTTGTCTACTACCTGCTCTGTTTGCAGGGAGCAGCTTGAAGGAGGCAAAGCTGTATTTTAGGTACTTGTGTAGTCTTTTTTTTGCTGTGACTGTGGTCCAAGCAGCCATGAATGCATTTATTCTTATAGCATTAAAGGTATTTCTAAGGTAGAGAAATACTGTTACCCCATTTTTACAGGTGCCCATGTATGGAAAGTCTGATAGGACGCAGAGCTGAAATAGGCTGCATGCTAATCTGTTCCCTTATTAAGAAGAAGGATTTTAGTGTCTGACCCAGATTTGAGGGCATACATGTAATTTCGTCTTGGCTTTGCATCATCCTTTTAAGACCATAAAATAAAGGAACTTGTGCAAAGAGACAGAAAATAGACTTGAAGAGGACACTGCTAACCTGTGCCAGCAGTGAATTTGGAATGGGCTATCCCTGCTTTGTTTTCCCCCTTCTGTATCTGTGTTGATGATGTTTAATATATTCATTTTCATTTTTTTGTCTTGAAGTACTGTTTTTTTAAATCTTCCATGAAAGTTTTGTAAGACATATTACAGTCACCTATGGAGGCTGGCATTGGTCCAAAGAGCAAATAGATGTTGTTTTAATAGACAAGTTTTTATTAATAAATGTGTGTATGCATTGTACATGAAAGCTTGAAATAGGAAACTCTTCTTCAGTCTTATATGCTAATCTCTAAATCTGAAGAGTATGCAGTAGAGTGCTTCCAAAAGCATTGCTATGAAAGAGGTGGTCACAGAAGGAGGATTTCTCGAATGGGGAAGCGTAAAATTAATAAATAAGCAAATGATGCATAAAGAACTTGGTTCTGCAGCTCCCCGAAGTTTCATCAGCTTGTCACAGCTCCATGACAGTTCAACTCCTGAAGCACACTTTTGTGGGATAATATTTCAGGAAAGCACTTACAGATGCACTTTGCTTTAAGCAGAGGTAGAACATGTTTAAGTAGATGCCTGACAAGAGATTTTTTTTTTTTTTTAATCAAACCATACTCAAAAAAGAAGCATTTTATTAATAAAATTAAGAAACTTTTAGGGCATAAACTAAGGGTAAGTTTCTTTAGGCAGGCTCTGGCATTGCACTGAAGAAGCTGTTGGGTCCCTTTCCATACAGTATTTTGCCTCATCTGTCTTTACTTAAGCAAATGGCTTCAGCTTGGAGGCTGCATGATGCCTCTTGAGTTCTCACAGCATGGATGGCATAAAAATTCAGATGTTTCTATCCTAGCTATAGGGAATACTATGTTACCTCGGTAGCCAGTGTGCCGACTTGGTAAACAATTTACCAATAAGTGTATGCAAGTGGAGTTGAGTAGGTTTTATTATTCACTTGGTGGTAGAACTGCTTTTACCTGCCAGTCTAAATATTTACACAGAAGAAACCTTATGTATGTTAAAATGTGCAGTATCTGAGAAGTGGTTATCGTGCATCTGTGGCACCCACTTTACAACACTTTGTACTCAGATTCATTGAAACTTGATTAGACTGTACTGTCTGCTGACTTCTTTTAAATTTCAATTTAGAAATTTTGAGCATGTTGTGCAAAGGCAACCATTGTCCAAAATGAATTTGGGTTGAGTCCTTTATTAGGTGCATTTTACTATTTTTACTCTTATTTGACTGGAGTCAATACAGGATTCACTTCTTGGATGTCGCTTTTTCAAACCATGTTGTAATTTTATGGCTGATGTGTTCAAACTGAAAAATGTTCATGATGAGAATGCTGGCACTGCCTTAACTGCAGTGGGCTGAACACGCTGCTGCTGTATAGCATGTAATTATAACATTGGACTGTTTAAAAATGTTGTTCAATAGAGAATGAATAAGGTATATTTTAGATACAACTTTATAAGCACTATAACCTCTTCACTAATTAAGCATTGTAAGGTCTATGCTGTTTAAACTGGCAAATTGCTGTTAAAAGCAAAATATGCATTAAATACAGTTACAACCTTGTTTGCTAGGCTGCTTCTTTCTTCAGGAAGTAGTACTGCTTTTTAAAATACACTGAATTGCCTTCTCTCAGCAGTCTCATAGTAATTTTGGCCATTGAGCTAGCATATTGGTTGCACCAGGCACCTGTCTAGGAATACTGAAAAAGAAGCAGGTGAGATCAAATCGGAGGTGATTCTGTCATAATTAGCATGCTGAGCAGTCTTTAAAAATTTGCCCTTTTGAATCTGCAATGAGCATATTTGAACTGGAGGAGAATATACCAGATAATTTCCATCACAGTACAGAAAATAGAGATTTAGATATAAATAACCACTATGAATACGAAAAAACCCTATAAATGGCAGGGAATCCCTTAATATATTTGTATTTATTAATGTTTTGGTCTGGATACAAACAATGTTATTCTGGTATTCACAGACTGTCCATTCATAGTGCCTATGACTGTTTCAAAAACGATGTAACAAGGAAGAGGTTTAGAAATGTGTAATGAAAAAGCCTCCAGTGTTTGAGATGCAGTGCCCGCAGCACGACAGCACAATGAGTGAAAGTTGGAAAGAGGACAGGGTGAATGGAAAAGACCTGTGTTTGTGTTGGCAACCTGTGACCCAAAAATCCTAGCTCTGCTGTCAAAATGTAGTGTCCTGGGCATGCCAAGTGTCTGGCCAGGCAAATCACAGCCAAGGATAGAAATAACCATAATTTTAACTAGTCATGGCACTAAGATCAGTCAAAAGCATGCTGGCAAAGGTGCTTTCCTGGAATCTTAATCTCTCCCTTTCATCTATTGCCTCTCCATGAGAGCATCACCCCAGGAAATGGAAACTCCAGGTCCTTCCTGCCCAAGTTCATCCTGAGGGTGTCAAGTGGAAACATGCCCATTTCAGAGAGAATATTCCAACTGCTGGTCTGCCAGGCTCTTGTGAAACACATTTTGTGCCTCCCTTCATAACATGGCTGCTGTAAGCAGCTAGAAAGAGAGCAAACAAAGAAACTTCTGCTGTAGCTTCTGTACTTGCCATCTGGCTGGGAGCTGCCGTGGGGACCCATGGGCATACACCAGCCTTCTCTTTTTCTCTCTCCCAGCGTGGAAAGAAGGCACATAATTTTACCAGCTGTGTCACCCCAACATTTTACATATGCTTTTTACATTTTGGAGCCATGTTACCAATAATTCCTAATAATAACGGATGAATATAATCTGTGGAAGTGATGTTAAGTATCAAATACAAGGCCTATAAAAGTGCGTGCACAGCTGGGCAGAGGGAATGTGTGTCTCGCTGTGGGAATAGCTATCCAATGTGGTTAGTTTTGATGCCAGTACTAAATGCAAAGCATGAGTAATTTTGCAGCTTAATGTTCAGTACTAAATGGTAAATGAAAGGTCAGTCCAACATGTTAACTGTCATGGAATAGTAAACAGTACTTTAATTGCTTCGTGCAGCCAGCTTGGATTTTTGGTGTGACTGTTGTCATGTTTTGAGTAGCATGGTCCAGGGCTTTGTCCTGATTACTTCCCCCCAGTCAAATGACAAAGCCTCAAATTAAAGGATAAACTTCATGCCTGGGCTTTTCAGGCAACACACTGGGAGTTTGTGCTTTGAATGCTTGAAAGCTGTGCCAGGGGAAGAGGTAGAGGTCTTTTCTTGACCTGATTGAAACTAAAATCCAAGTAGAAATGTAATTTTGCATTTTCTTAATCTTTTCCTTTCTTACTCTTCATTTCTGAGTGCAGAAGTTTAGCAGCTCCTGTTACACTTTCACACTTGGTTGGTTTTTAGCCTCCTTAGCACTATATCGGATACAAAACAACTTGTGCAAATAAGAAAGAATATAAAGGAAAAGGGTTTCTACAAAGTTTCCCCAGGCCAAGACAGTTGAGAGGTCAGTGGTGTCCAGTGCCCCATGTACATCGGCATCAGACCCACAACCTGCAAAGTCCAAAGGTACAGCCATAAGGCTTGCTTTATGTTGGTAGAAATCCTGAAATTTTACCTTTCAACCAAATATGGCAAGATACTTGTTGAAAGGAAATCTGTATTCATAAATATGTTGCTGCCTGAATTCACAGTGTAATTCTGCTATTTCTGTGCCCTGATTAGTTCACTGTATGCCTTGTGCTATGCGAGATAAACCAATACTTCAGATATTTAATTCTTCTTGGTAATCAAACCTCAAAGCAAAATTTGTTTCATGCTGTTACTCAGGGAAAATGTGTAAACTAAAACAAGCTGTGAGGAATAGGGTTGCAACTTGACTCACAGGATAGAAATTATGCACGGAGAAGCTCCGATATTTTGCATAATGTTGCAAGACAGAAAAAGACAATATGTGATCATTCTGATTTCATCCTGGGTTTCTAAATGAGGGGAAAGGGAGCCGTACAGATGCAGTGCATTTCTGTTGACTTCTGATCTTCTTCCCTGTTCTACAGAGGCATCACTTTCTTGGCCAGGATCACCAGAATGTGTTTTGACTCATCTGTTTTCCTCTAACCCAGCTGTGTCAGATGCTTTCTCAGTGACCAGGGATGCCCAGGGTAAACCTGGCTATGCCACCATGGGAAAATGGCTTTAGCAAGTTCTTGCTGAGGTTGACACAGTTCTTTTGAACTTTGTGAGAAACTGATGATGTGGCCCCGGGCACTGTGATTGGTAATGGGGAAGAAAAGGTGGGGGAAGTGACTTCATGGTGTTCAGGCAGGGGTGCAAGTCCCTGTAGCGACACTTAAATGCATATGTCAATTTCAGAGTCTAACAAAAAGCAGAGTTTCCCCCCTCTACACTGACCATCATTTCTTGTCTCAAGTGGTGAGACCTGCCAACAGTGTGCCAAAGACGGAAGAATATGTTTTTTTTCCTCCTCCTTACTCTTCCTTTGCACAAATACATAGGAGCCTGCGCTAAGTACAGTTAATCCCGTTCTTGGAACTAGGACTACGTATAGCCTGGGTTTGCACTCAAAGACTCCACTGTTTTCTTTTTAAAAACAAATGCTTGTTCTGTGCCGCATGTCAAGTGCAATCATTGCTGAATGAACTGACATGCAAAGCCATGTTCTCAGTTGAACTGGCGTAGCTCCATCTATTTCAGTGGATATGCAGCATTTCATGCTGGTTGCGAATTTGGTCCACAGTGTTTGAAAGGGATGAAATTGTTTAGACCTCGCTTCTTGTCTAATGTGATACAGGTCACAAAAATCCAAATTGTACAAGTAAAAGCAGCATTCTGCAGACTCTGCCTTTCCCTGTTTCACTACTGATGAAAACTGTCATCATTCTCTGTGATTTACAGTGTGTGCTTTTTTTATGGTGTATCAGCTCTTGAGGAGGACTGACTTTCAAGAATCAGACCTGGCATATCAGATTAATAATGATGTAAATGCAAAACAATGGCTGTTGATTAGCTTCTTGTCATAAATGCGTGCCACAATCTTGTTTTCTCCCCCCCCCCCCCAGTATTTCACTTGTAGGAAATTGAGCTGAAGGGTTTGTGTTGGACTTTTGCCTGTTCTGATTAAAGCAGGGAAAGAGAAATAAAACTGCTTTGTATGGTTTCAGACTTCTCTTACCAACCAGTTTTCTCCAGTCAGTTTAAGAAGGAAAAATACAGCTGGATAAGTGGCTTGAAGAAGTTGAATTGAAAGATCCTGAAGACTGATGTTTCAAGGATGTGAACTGATGTATTGATGCGTCTATTATGGTGATAAGTGGTATAAGAAATGATTGACATGCAGTATTATGTAAGTAATAAGTGTGGGAATGCAGTGTTAAGAAATAATTAAGCTGACAGTGAGACATGTACAAATTCCTGTAAACATTTTTTTCAGATTTGTTCTGCGCACCTTGGTTGGTGCACCGGTCCAGGGAATGAACTCTGGGACAGCGAAGTGCAGCAAGATAAGGGGTCACTTGATAAGCTGTCTAGATACAAAAGGGAGTTCAGTTTAGATGTCAGGTCAAAATGCCCAGCACGAAGACAAATACCAATGATATTTGTATAGTCCACACACACTGTCTTTTTTACTTTTTTTAGATGTAGATTTATGAAGGAGAATCACCTTTAAGTACCAAAGGACAGACAGGGATATCACAAGTTGTATTTGCATTCAAACCTTGATCTCCATTGAAGTGTACTTGAAGGTGAAAGGAAGAGTTGTTTTTTCAGATGCACATGTACCACTTTAAGGTGCTTGTTTAAACTCCAAGACTTGGCGTGATTCTTGGAACTTGAAAACCACAGGGTTTCACCATTCTGGATCAGCTCACTGATAGGTGAGGATGGCTGCTGTTCTCCTGCATCCTGTGGCTTGACAAATGTGGTCTCTTAATCTGCTCCCAGGAAATAAAGTAAGTTTAGTTGAAGCTGGAGGAGTTCCCCAGCCCCTCATTTCCATCACAGCACCAACATAGAGATCAATGCAAAGGGAAGGCCTCTTCTTGACAGCAGTTTTGGCTCCTCCTGCCTTCCGCTGGTGATAAAAGCAAGGCACCAGAGATACTGTGCAACAGGGAAGGGTTACCAGAAACCCTCAAAGTATTCCATCGTTGAAATTTCAAAGCTGTGGGGGACAGTATGTGCTTTCTGGCATAATCTGAATCAGCTTTTCATTGAATGTTTTGGGCTTTGATGAACTGTCAGGCTTTGATCGTTTGTGATTTCTAAGGTCACAGTGACTGAGATCGCAGTAACTCACCAGAGAGATGTGGTAAGATTGGTGGTGTAACTGCTACATGTCAGATTGATAAGGAATACAACCTAGGAAAAGGAACCATGTAGCACGTCTCATCTTTCTTGCACAGCTGCCATGAGGTGAATGCCAATATTTTACTGAGGAAGGACATAAACAGACAACTGACACTTGGATAGGCAAATCCTAATGGGATTTGATACCCCATCTAATGCTGACTGATGTTAAAGGGACTTAATGGGTAGGAAAAGCTGCTAAAAAATTGTTCTACTTGAGCTCATGAATGCTGCAGTGTCCGGTGTGTGCAATGAAGATGAATATGTTCATCAGTTTGGCATCTCTTAAATTAAGGCCTATTCATTCGGCTATCTAAAATTCTTGAAAACACTATCTTACTGCTTGTTGCACTGTTTCCCTGAGATGATTTTAGATACTATTTTTCCTGCACTTCTTCAATATCAGGTTTCTCTTCATCACAGTACTGGTTTTGATTGCCTGTGCAGACCCTTTGTTATAAATTCTAACGTAAAAAAGGTTGATTAATGCCCAGGCACAATACCTACATTTTTAAAATACCTATATTTTAAAACTGCCTGCATTTTATTCTGACAGCCAGTTAACATCTAGAACATACACCTCTAAACATTTACATATGTC
This sequence comes from Loriculus beryllinus, assembly GCA_039877255.1. Taxonomy (NCBI): domain Eukaryota; kingdom Metazoa; phylum Chordata; class Aves; order Psittaciformes; family Psittacidae; genus Loriculus; species Loriculus beryllinus. Next base: position 13,064 of record JBCJKH010012057.1, read on the forward strand.
CTTAGCTTTCAGGATGCCTTCATCAAGCTGATGTGCCTGTGGCCTAACATGAGTTGTTAGATGATGCTGTCTCCATTCCTGGGAGCAGAGCATGAGTTTGAAGCAGAGCATCTGTCCCTTAGTCAGACCTTGAAGGCAACTGTGAGCAGAAGATGGTGATCCACCTGCTCTCCTCCATCCCCAGCAGTTCAAAGGGTGCCTCCAAAACCATACTCAAGATAATTGTACAGTTTTGCTCTAAAGTTAACTGAGTGTTGGGTGAAAAAAAAGTGGTTTCTTTTCCACGACATCTTGTCAAAATGCCAGACACGGCTTGTTTTTGCCATTTTCAGCTACTGTTAAATAATAGTCTCGCTTCTGTCACAGCTAATGTTGACTTGAAGGCACTTGTGCATTTCTCAACTCAAATGCTAAGCAGACAGGCTTGGGTCTTGACAAATATTTTCCAGGCTTGCCCAAGGCAAATAAAAATGAGTTTCTAGTTAATCGTTTGTTTTAAAATTCAAATTGGTGAAATAGGCAATTAAAAAAATGACAATTTTCATCAAAAATCGCAAATTAAATGTCTATGCAGTCAGAGCGGGTTCAAGAAACTGCAATAGATAATTGCTATTTGAAATCAGTGAAGTATCCAGCATTTTAGGGCCATAGGACTGTGGCTGTTCTGCCTTAGTAAACCTTGATTGATTTGGTAAATAAGCATTTCAACTTCTCTCTTTAAAATAAATAAGCAATTTTACTGCTTTATTGCTTACCCCTGTATGGGAGGTAAACAAGCTCTTGAGCAGTAACCCCATAATATCATGAGCCCAAGTGCCATCTGTCACCGAGAATTTTGTCCCTTTATGCACAATAGCTTCTTACGGCATTAGGTCCGTTGTAGGTTAATTGATTAGCAGAGATCCTCCTTTCAGTTGTTCCTGCTTTTCTTCACTAAAGGGCTGTATCTCTCATCTCCATTTCCATTTCTCTCTCCCATATTAGCATACTAATCACACTGAACTCCCACAGCTAAAAAACTCTATCCATTTTATAATGGGGGAGGGGAGAAGGAATAAAATGGCATTTCCTGAGAGATTTGCAGATGCTGTTCTGTGACGGTTGGAAGGGAGGAAAAGAAGTGGTGGCAGAGGTGAATAGCACACTGCGCTGGCTCTAATATGCCAGTGAAAGCTGAGACTGTAGCTGCATAAATATTAAACACATTGGAGAAGCGCTATTAAAATAAATATCAAAGACAAAGTAGCTCACACATCTGTTTCTCCTCAAATTTTGCCACAGCACTCTACATTTGTTTTCTCTCCAGCTGTTAACACCTGTCTTGCTGTCAGTGGTAATAATGCAGTTTTAGGTGGGCTATGGAGCTGACAGTAACATGAAAGAATTCTCTATTTTTGATGTAAGAGGCTCCTTTTTCAAAACTAAAAAGGGCTCTATGAATAAAGCTGTATCCTGTGCTAATCCTTCAGAGCAGTGTATGGGGGCTTTGCTGTTTTAGGGTGTTCTTTTAAATCAAACTGCACAGTGTTCAACTTGTGTTGCACAGCTGAACTTGATGAGACACCCTGCAGTGGGCAGCTACTGCTTGCCTTTGTAGTTCTCGTTTTATTGCTGACACACATTCAGAAGGTAGTGTGTGCATGGTACTCCTCTCTCCATGTGATGATTGTTATCTAACCTTATCAAAAGTATATGCTGTGCATTGATAGCTACCAGAGGACACAGGTCTTGCAGTGATGACTTCTTTACATACCTCTTAAATTTACAGGGCTGCCTGAAGAAAATATTTTATGCCTTTGCTGTAGCCATTTCAACAGAAGGATTATAGGAAATGCTCAGCTATCTTGGCATTGAAGATGATGGGATCGACTAATGTAAACTGGGAGAGTCTATTTACCATGCTTGTTTGCTTAATGCGAAAGAGAAAGTTATTTATTCCTTTTGGCCTATGGAAGCACATCCTGAGACTCAGGGCAAAGCATTGATGAACCACACAAGGAACATCCAAGACAAAGAAGAAGCAATGATGTAAAAGTGTGTGTTAGCAAAAAATTAACACTCTTCACTCAATATGAGCTTAGTTTTCTAGCTGGGATGCTATAGGCATAGGCTTAAGGCTCTTGAGCCCATATTTAGTTCTCCATGCCTTCACCCTAGTCTTATCTCCAAGATTAGTTTGAGTAGTAAGTTTGGTTTTGTCAGCTATTTCAAACCAACATTAAATTATTCTGCTTCTGAAGGTCTCACATAATGATTTGTGGCCTTGATATTCTTTCATTAATGAATTAAATGGCTCTAATGAAGAGTCCCTCCCCAGCATCCCTATAGGCCCCTTTTAGATACTGGAAGGCTGCTATGAGGTCTCCACGCAGCCTTCTCTTCTCCAGGATAAACAGTCTCAACTTTCTCAGCCTGTCTTCATACAGGAGATGCTCCAGTCCCCTGACCATCCTCGTGGCCTCC
>JBCJKH010012061.1:0-10714 GCA_039877255.1 Loriculus beryllinus
CCAGGTGTAGGACCTTGCACTTGTCATGGTTAAACTTCATGAGGTTGGCATCAGCCCACCTCACAAGCGTGTCAAGGCCCCTCTGGATGGCATTCCTTCCCTCCAGCGTATCCACCCAACCACACAGCTTGGTGTCATCAGCAAAGCTGCTGGGCACACTCAGCAGTGAATTTAAACTGTTGGACAGATTTAGCTTAAAATTGATCTTACAAAAATCAGACAGTTTCAACATAGAACAGTTGTCTGATCCATTTCATTTATGCAAATACACAAATGCCAAACATAGGTATAAGCAGAAGAACTGTTTCTTCCAGTGCCAATGAAAAGCATCCATAACAACAACAGCAACAAGGTCAAGAGATAGTTACCCTGCAGGTGCTACACTTTTCTAATGTTAAACTTAATCATAATGGTACTGCAGTATTTACTTGCACACCATATAGAAAAAAAAGCAGAGTAGTCAAACAGCATCTCAAGCTGAATGATATTCCTGAAGACTGAATATGCTACTCACTGGAGAGTTCTCTAATAGAGGAGTCTCTGCAACTACTGAAAGGGAAGACCAGCAAGAGCGGGTTTCTCAGATAATATCAAACTCCTTTCTCCCAAGTTCCACCCATCCTTCAAGAATAATGTTAGTCAGTCAAAACACTACGGGACCAACTAGCGTAATTGCCCAATCAAGTCTAGAGAAGAAAGTTGCCCTCAGTTTCCTATTTCACACATGAAGTTGCAACACCGAACACTTGTCAATTTGTTAACAAAAATAAGCCCACAAAATCAGAAACTAATCTATTTGCAGCTGTATTGTCATGACATACATAACTAAATGTACCCAAGTACTTTTAAGAAATATTACTTGAATCATGGTAATTATCCCCATGCCATTGAGTAGAACGTGCATATATACTAATACTGTTATATGTAGGAAGTCAAGTTATTAGTAAGCCTAAAGAAATTAAACCAGATTACATTTCAGCTGCATCTAAGACTGATCACTGTCAACAGTCATTACTCATTTCTGCAGCTTCTTTTAGTCCTCATTTCTTAGTACGTTGTTTCAGCATCTCCAATCTACCTCCATACTAGACTAAAAGGTTAAAAAACCAGTTTTCTTTAGGTACGGTCTTCCCCATTTACATTTTTAATAGATTCTATAGGATTTGCAGAGACATGGTAACTCTTGTGTTTTATATTTACTCCTACTGTAGCGAGTCCCCTAACAGCTTATCAATAAGTATTTTTAAATATTAGTGTACAGTTATTGTTCTCTCTCATTCCCAAGACACCTCAAGTCACCAAAGCTCGTGTTGAATTTCCTTACCCAGTTAATTTCTGTTTACTGATTAGTTTTCAGCTACATGCATTTTTTTTTTTTACATGCAATTACTACTTATTTGCTATCGTCTCCTAAAAGATGTGTTTCTCTGCTCTTCAGTAAAACTAATCCACTTGATACTCTGTTGCTTGTATCTCAGTTTCCTTCTGTCATGCCACCTAGTAGACGCAGTTCTTCCAGCTAAAAGAAAAACAAACTGAACCAAACCCTGCAGTTTAAGTACTGGAAGTCAGAGAAGGATTTATTTTGTAATCAAAGGAGCAAGTACTAAGCATACTACATTAGTGAGGGGAAATGAGACAGCAGCTTGGCAGTAGACCACGCTTGTAGGATCTTGTGTAAGTAAAGCTTGAGCTTTGTTTACCAGACACTGGATTTGTACACTAGGGAAACTCAATAGTATTTAAAAGGTAGTACTTACACTTGTGAACTACAGAGTTTTTTACTTTATACTTCAGATAACAGTAAAGTTGAGGTGAAAATGAACTTTAACCTACAAGTTATTCAAGACGAAATGACATTAAGAACTAAGCTTCACAGATTTAAACTCAACCAACATACAAAAACCCTGTAGCAAACACAAAAAGAACTGTCATGCAGATGGTAAAGTTACCATCTGTGTGCCACGTATTTCTTTTCACTCCCAGCTACTGGATAAAGTTCCTATCTATCTACACCTGTCACAGGATAAATACTTTTGGATCTTGTTATTTTCCCTGTGGACAATTTCCCATACTTGGATAAATAGTTTTTTAAAATCATGGACTGCATTGATTCAATTTTGTAAATTTTCACAGTTGTGAAACAGGTTTTTTGATGCTGTATCATAGAAGCCTGTATGTAGCCAGGAAATAGAAGGACTTGTTTTAGTGCTTTTGGAACGCAGAAGACATTTATCAGATCTCAGAAAATGTCATAATTCTTTTTTACTAATGAATTATAAAGATGAGGTCTACTGGTTAAACTAAGGTTGAAAACTTGAGTTGGCAGAATGGACAATACTTACATTATGCCCAAAGTAATTAAATATATTTAATGAAAAATAGATGTAAATGTACAACACTTCTATTCCCTATAAATGAAGAGGTTTTGCAGCAAATCTTTTAATATGTCCGAAATGCTTCAGAACAATTCTGAAAACAAAGCTGGAGGGTGTGTATGGGTACACTATAGATGTATTCAGCATTCCCATTTTACTTCTGCAAACTGCTGCTGGAATGGCATTTGGCAATTAAGATGCCAAACAGAAAAAGAAGGTACCAATGTTAACCTAGGTGATGTTTTGGGACAGTATGACCGAAGAGGATCCTGGAAAAGCACATCCTGGAAAAGCAAAAACTTACAAGAGATAAAAATATAAATTCAGTTAAGCAAACTGGTAGATACACAGGTAGGTCTGGTAAGACTCAGACCAACAAATGTGCTTGCCTAGACATAAATGGTGAAAGTTTATTTGGAACCATGCATGCAAAGAGGGAAAAGTATGTCAAGTCTAACCCAAACTGGGAGGTGCTGTGAAGACACTGGCAATGAACGTGGTGTTGAAGTTTTAATAAGGGGTTTAGAAAATGCAAGGATATTCTATTCCTGATGTACTACAACTGCAAAGAGAAAAGCATTCTAAATCAATCCATCCACGAAGAATTGTAATACAGTCCTCTACACAACTGTGCAATCACAATGAAGAACAACAGCTTCTGCAGCACATATTCTAACCAAAACAGATTATTAATATAACCAAGAAAGGGTACATGACGTAGCAGGTGAGCATAAAAAGACTTCTCATTACACAGTGGAGTCCAGCATGAAAACAACAGCTAAAAAAACTATTACTGACAAAAGGGCATAGCAAATTCTATTTCCATTTAAATTTTGTTGAAGTCATGTATGACAGCTTAGCAAAAAAAGTCTGAATATTTTCACTGGTTACAGGCTCAACAGTATGTGGGCAGCTGGAATAAGACCAGATCTCTGCAGGGCAGACAGAACACCACCTTCGAAAATACTTGTTCTATCTGAAACTAATATAACTTAATTGGAACAATTAAAGACCAAAACCTACAAGAAACATATTATACTATTAAGTGTTACAGACACTTTCTAAACATCCGTCTTCTCATCAGCCCTACAAAATACAGATCTCAAGGTGACAATACAAAATATTACCAAACATAAACAAAACCACTAAACTTTATGGTCAGACAAATTTAAGAAAAAAGCTAACGGTGTTTTTCTACTGGTACCAAGTGAATATCAGCATTAAGAAAGCTCAAAGTTCACTGTACAGGAAAAGAACAAGCAAGAAACCAGTCATTTCTGTAGCTCAGGAAACACTGGCCCCACGAGCAAAATAAACATTGTTTGTGTTTGCTGAACAGAAAAAGCAGCAATGTACTTATTCTGAACTGTTATCGCTTTCCTGAGATACAGATGGTATCTTTTAGTTAAGCTAAAGAATTGACAGTCCAAGTAAAACCTATTTTTACTAGATCTGGTTCTACAGGAAAAGCAATGGCTCACAATTCAACTCATGCACTATAAACTGCAGCCAAGTTCAATTTTGCTACAAATTGCTTGGGAATTTCCCCAAGCCAACAGTCTTAAAGAAATGGATGATAAAATATAGAAGTGTTATTGACAGATATAAAGAAGAGAATCCAATTCATATCTTAGATCACAGGAACACACTGATGAAACACGACATGTTACCTGTAGACATTTTAGCAGAGACTGAACTAGAAATCCCATAACAATTAGAAGCTGAAGGTCAGAAAAAAGGTACAGAGTTGCTGTATGCTGAAGGAAGATAAGAATTCCTCAAATTTTAGGAGGCACTGACAACAAATATCAATAGCTGCAGACAATAATATTATCTGGGAAGCAGGCCTGCAGCTCCCAAAAACTGTCTTCTCCAGTTACCTGTCTGAGAATGAACAAAACTGTACCTCTGTCAATTCACCCAATCCACCCCCAAAAAGGTGATTGGGCTAGGTTACAGAATTTGCCAATTTGACGAGATATCAATAGACAAATCAGAACACGAGCACTTAACACCTTTCAAGCATTCAATATTTCTAGAGACCAACACATTTACGATATCATAAACTATTTCAGAAGTCATCTGCTGGCAAAAGTAAATTAGTATATTGCCTAAAAGTATTTAGAACTTAAAATCATTTAAGAGAAAGTATTGACAAAGATGAAAAATTGTACCACTCCTGAAGTCAGAGGGTTTTCCTTCCCAGTAAGTCCTAAGACAGAACACTGCTGAAGCATGCTCAGATAAGTAGTTGAAGTTGCAATAATAATTACGAAGGATCTCTTCGAGATACCTTGAACCAAAGTGATCATCAGTGTAACACTGACTTAGCTGATGTAGGTCCAAATTAAAGTGAAATTAAATGGGCACAAGGCAAAGAATACCAAACAAAAGCATCGCAAGACCCATAGGACTCACAGACCAAAGCAAATGAGTTATTAGTCTGAATCATAATTCAAGTTTCTGCAATTCTGTTACATTATTGCTTACAAAAATCAAAAGGCTTATGTTTACAAATCAGTAGGTACTCCAACTTGAAAAAGGTAGAAAAGATTGAAATCAGGTAACTTCAGTGTTGTATGTAATCAGCTTCACATAACTCATACACATGGAGCTTGTCATACAGCAAAAAGCCTTGAAAGATTCTCCATCTGCCCTGAAAAAACTGAGAGACTAATCTAATTCTGTTTTAATATTATCATCTACAGTAGTCAGCCTGTGACTCTGCTCAAAGCAGACTGCCTTCATCCTGACCAAGTGATCTAAGCAACTGACCACCAAGTGCTGACCTTCCTGAGAACAAGGATCTGCACCTCTCAACTAAGCCTTCATCTGCCAAAATCAGTGCCCAATGCCCTGATGTAATGAATTCAGCATGTCAATTTCACCCCCCACCCCCAAGTCACCAGAAAAACCATTCTGGTGTAGTTTGCCAAAACAAATCCCAGATTCAATCTGTATGCATCAAGATGACTTTGGTACACTCTGTATATACAGAGTGAATCTAGAACTACATGCTGTTTCCAGACTTGATCAGTAGTCTTCCTGCACCCCCACTGAGTAGGAACACCAAATAGTAAGAACTCGATGCAAACTGCAACACTAAGAGCTATAGGTACTCAGCTATTTCATACTGTTAGTTCTGTGCACAGCCTTGTCCATACCTGAAAGCTTCCTACTTCCCCATTCGTCATGTGATGACATTTCAGTTATTTGAGACCATTTCCTTGCTAAAAAAAGGCAGGAAAAAAATTTAACTGATTGTACTTTATGAATCTGAAGGACTGCCAAGTTGCTGCGATTCATACTATTTCACAACACAGAATATAAACACATCTATGGATGCAGAGTCACATCATGGCTACAGTTCAATTTCTATGCTGCGTAAACCAGAAAGTTACCCATTGCCATAACAACAAAACAGCTTTTTTAAGCACAAAGCTTACCAGGACTGAGACCTATAGCTTTTAAAACAGAAGATACCAAGGACTTAGCAGCTAAAAAAAAATAAGAGATTTGAAGTCTTCACAATAATTAAAGATATTTATATGTATTTGAATTAATGGAGGCTTAAACTCTAAACCCAAAGAACATTTCACAGAAATTACTTCATAACATGATATGCTCTGGAATAACACTCGACATCTGAGGTAGCTAATGAATTGCCTTTGACAAGGTTAAACAAATTACTAACACGTCTTGAGATGCCACTCATAAAAGCAAGATTTGCTCCTAGCTAACATTTATTCTCTTTTCCACTGCTTATTTTCTTTACTTCGCACAAGAAAGATCAGCTGAAAAGTTTCATTTTTGCTTTTAGTTTCTTTCACTTTCTAGTTGCCTGGAAGCAACAAAAAGTTTCTGTTTAATACCAGTCGTGGGTAACACTCAGGAAAGGAGGAATCGGGTGGGAATCTAGCTGAAAGAATAGCTCTGCTAGAGCTAGGCAAGATGATGATACTGTTTTAGGAAAGATTTTCTTATCTACATAAAGAAACACGCTCAGGGACTTCAGCCGAGAGTTCTGAGGGAATCTTTACGGCTTAGCCAGAGAACACCACCACCACCGAAAAGAGGTGTTGAAAACCACCACTTCCTTCTCCTCCCCGCCTGTCACAGACAGCTCAGCTGTCCTGGTCGCGCTTCGCATCTGCTTCTCCGCGAACAAACGCCTCCTTCGGCGGCAGCCACCAGCCCTGCCCCGGGAGCCAGCCCCGCCGCCCAGCGCTCACAGGAGGATCCCTCGCCCCGGCCGGGAGAGGCATCGCCGAGCGGCAGAGAAGCTCGGGAAGGGAGACAGAAAGTTTCTTCAGCAGGGCTCCGGCCGGAGGCGCCGGCTCCCGGCCATCCTCGGGCAAGCGTCTCCTCAGGGGCCAGGCTGCTGCTGCCCCCGCCCGCCTCAGGGGCAGGTGGAGGCGCTGCCCCAGTCCCCTCGCATCCCTCTCCCCGCCCTGCCGAGGGGAAACGGATGGTTTGCCAGCCACCTCGGGGCGGCAAGCGAGCCTACTCACCGCCATGGCCCCGCCGGCTCTCCCGGCTAACGGTTCGGTCTCCGGCACCGTCGGGCAGCGCCAGCCGGGCGGGGAGCGGAGAGGAGTTCCCGATGGCGCAGCTAGGGCAGGGGCGGTGCAGCTCGGGCAGGGGCGGCACCGCGCCGGCCGCTTCCCCCACCCCCTGACCCGCCCACCCGAGGTACCTGCGCTTCGAGCGCCTCCGCTCCGTCGCGTTTCCCTCTCCTCCCCTCCCCGCACCTGTCACTGTCGCCAGCGGCCGCCACCGCTGCTGCTGTCGCGGCAACCACCTCCGCCCCGCCGCCTCGCCCGCCGCCGCGCGGCCGCCATCTTTGCGGAGGGTTGGGAGGGGCCGCAAGGGGGCAGTGGACTCTCGGGGCGCCGTGCGCATGCGCAGGAGGTGCCTCTACGCTGGGGGGGTGCGTAAGCCTGGCGGTGGGAGGGGCGGGGACACATCTATGGGCGGGGCTCGCGACGGCCTGAGGGGCGGGGCCTGAGGGGGGCGGGGCCGTGTCGGGGGAGGCTGGGCTTGGGAGTGGGTCTGGATTTTGGGCATAACGTTGGATTTGGGGTCTGGGATTAGAGCTGAGTGGGTTTGGGGCTGCAGCCTGGCACGGGCTGGGCCCTTGGTGTATAGAGTGAAGGGTAGGAAGGACTGATAACACAGCAAAAGTGAAAGGACTTTTAACCCAGCTGCCCCGAGGCCAAGCAGAGGTCCCAGGAGTGCATGACTGTGAGCACCTGTGATATCCTCTGTCCACTGCCCAAGCACATCGTGTCCAACATCTGAGGGAAAAGGGGAAGAAAGATGCTTTGTCAGGTGCTTATGCAGGGAGGAGCTATCTTATCTCAACACCTGCAAAGCTCAGCTGATGTCCTGAATGCTAATTTGTGGCTATCCTTTGCTTAATGTTTGTCTTTTCAACCGTTATGGATCAAAATTGTTTTATTACAGTGTTTGGCTTAATGACCTTTTACAGCAGTGGACTGAACAGAATGAGATGTTTTATAAGGTGATTTTGTTAATTTGCCTGTAAGTTTTCTGTTTTTAAGTTGCTATTTCTCTTGCATTTCAGGCGTGTTCATATCGTTTTTATAGCTTAACAGCAGGCAGAAGGTCGCTCCTATCGACAAAGGATGCACCAACAGATCTTTTGCCCTCCTGGTTGCTCTCTATAGGCCCCGTTTCCAGAACTCATCATTTCACTGGTGAACAGCATCCTAGATTATGGTATGGCAAATCTCAGGAATTGAAGAGACCTGGGCTTGATCAATATTTGGATGAGCTACCTTGTTAGGTACTGCAGAAAGTGCTGCTGGTGATTCATTCAGTGGCGTTCGTCTGTCTATGAGTCAGGGCTGAACAAATGCCACTGCACAGCATTTGTGGGTTGTACAATCCAGGGGCATAAAACCAGAGATCTTTGACAGTTGCAGCTGTTAGGAGACTGCTGATTTTCCTACTTTACTCCAGTTGCAATACTAGTTTCCAGAATTAGCCAGCAGTTTTGGTAGAATATAGCAAAGGGTTTCCAATGTCACTTTTATCAGGCACCACTCATTGGTGGTGGTGAGCCAGGAACGGCACTGGCAACAGTGGCCATGACCATCATTGTAGGCAACCACGGGTACTGGCTTTGTGTCAGACTGTATGGTTTTGAATTGGTGCATACAGCACTGATTGTAAATGCCCCGCTGCCTGAGAGCCCTGGGAGAGAGCACTCTACATGCCTTCTTCTGGCTTCCCAGGGGTGCTGCTCCCTCATGATCCCTTGCAGGGGAAATTCAGAAGTCTGCACAATGCTGTGGATGTTTGCATATGGACATACAGCTGGGACAGGGAAAAGATGAGAGTCTTTAGGGCTCTTCTCCCCATCCAAACACTGGTCCTAATGGTGTGTAAATTTGCATTGCTTGACGCAATCCTTTTTCCGCTTCCTTCCTTTTCAGGTCATAGTTATAAAAATAGGTTTATATAAAATGCCATTTTCTTCTGGAAAATTAATTAAAAGCACCTGGAAATAATTCTGAGTAATATCAAAAATAGGTGGAAGGCATGGGAGAACCAATATAGTGAAATCTTCCTCTTTTTAGGAGCTCATGTGAATAAACTTATTTTTCTAAACCAAAACGAAACTAGATTGGAATTATTTACCAGTTTAAATTGCCTATAGAAATTTCAGCTACTTCTAGGTGACTGACCAAATACTCTTGATTTCATCCATTGTAGAACTTCCCAGAAGGACCCATGGAGACAGAATTTCTTTACAAATATACATCCAAGTTCTAATGATGAACATTCATGAAATTAATATTATAGCTAAGCCTAGTAGAGTGGAGATGGGAAGATAAATCCATCAAGGGAATCTTTTTCAGAGTACCCTCTTAAGATACAGTCTTGACTGTATCGTTACGTTTCCCTTCTGTGGATCTCATTTCTTCAGTCAAACAAAGCTACTGCCTTCAGAGAACTGTGAAGAATTGGTGTTACAACAGTCATTATTTCATGTTTGCATTAAGTTGTATTTACTTATCAAAATATGTAGCAGTGTAGTGTCTGGGATCAGAATTGGGCAACTGTCCTGGGTTCAGCAGTAGCAGTCATTTTTTCTCCTTCTTGGTAGCTGGTGCAAGCAATGTGTTTTTGAGTTTCGGCTTGGGAACAGAACTGATAAGAGCAATGTTTTCAGTTACTGTTCAAATGTTTAGACTCACCAAGGACTTTGTGAGCCTCATGCTCTGCCAGGGAGGAGGGTAGGCAGGGAGGAAGCAGGGACAGGACACCTGACCCAAACTGACCAAAGAGGTATTCCATACCATAGCACATCATGCCCAGGATGTAACTGAGAGTTACCCGTAAGGGCTAGTGCTCTGAGGGGTTGGAGGAGGTATCTGTCGGTGCTCGGTCTGGTGGGGTGTTGTGCGTTATCTGTTGGTGGGTGGTGAGGTGCTGTATTCTCTTTCTTGTTATTTCCCTTATTATTAGTAGTATTGTTGGTAGCAGTAGTGATTTGTGTTATACCTTAGTTACTAAACCGTTCTTATATCAACCTGTGGGAGTTGCGTTCTTTTGATTCTCCTCCCCATCCCTCCGTGAGCAAGGGGAGGCCAGGAAAGGGGGGTTGAGTGAGTGAACGAGCCATGTGGCTAGGTCTAAACCACGACACTCTGGCAGACATATGGTACCCCAACTTACTGTTTAACTACAGAACCAGTTTGCACCAGCTTAGTTTCGTAGGTTGTACAAGATAGTATTCTTTTTAACCACAGAGTGTGTCCGTCACCCAAAAGATTATATTGTCTTTAACCACAGAGTGTGTCTGTTTGAGTCATGATATTTAAAGCCCTTTGTTTCGTTTCCTTAGTAACTTATCTCCAGCCCTAATACTGCAAAGCTCCATCCCCAGTATGTGAAAACAACACTGTTTCTCTCACAGTAAGTTAGTCTTTCAGTGCTCTGCTTATTCCTGCTGTGCTAGGAATGAATGCCTATTGCATCTTTCCCATGAATTAGCACTTGTGGTTTGCCAGCAGAAGTATATTCAATGCAATTAAAAAAAAAATATCTCTACTTCCTTCACCTTCCTCAGACATTCTTGTTCTTGCCCAGTCAGCAATGCAGCACCACACAGCCGCTTTCTCACTCCCCCTCTTCTTCCCCCCTGCTCCTGAAGGGATGGGGAAGAGAATCGAAAGAATGTCAATCCCACGGGTTGAGATAAGAACAGTCCAGTACCTAAAGTTACTACTACTACTACCACCAATAATGATAAGGGAAATAACAAGGGGAGAGAATATAAAACTAAAAGGGGAAAAGGAAAAGAA
>JBCJKH010012062.1:0-29796 GCA_039877255.1 Loriculus beryllinus
CAGCCACAGCATCTCTGGGCAATCTGTGTTAATGCCTCAGCACCTTCACAGGGAAGAACTTCTGCCTAAGAGCTCATCTCAATCTCCCCTCTGTCAGGTTAAAGCCATCCCCCTTATCCTGTCCCTACCGGCCCTCGTCCAAAGCCCCTCTCCAGGTTTCCTGTATCCCCTTTAGGCACTGGAGCTGCTCTCAGGTCTCCCCTTAAGAAGCCTTCTCTTCTCCAGGCTGACCCAGCCCAGCTCTCTTAGCCTGGCTCCAGAGCAGAGTTACTCCAGCCATTGGACCATCTCCATGTCCCTCCTCAGGATGAACTGTCTGAAACCCCTCTGCCCAGCTGACTAACACCTATTTTCCAGCTGTGATGAAAGCTGGAAACACTTGATGGGTTTCCCTTGCTAGGCTTTAACAGAAGGAAACCTCAAGTATGCTGCAAGCAAGGGGCAGTGTTCCTGTTTCACAAAGCTGCGTGAGCCACTCAGGGCTCTCCCTACCACTGAGGGCAACTGATGCTTTTTTGAATGAATGGCATTTCTGCTCTGTAGGTAAGATAATCTATACAAATTGAGGCAGATAAATGCATTGGGGCTTTTCTAACACAGTACTGCTTTGTAACCCTATCAAAATAGGGTAGCATAGAGGTGGGAGGAGGCCTGTATGCTGTGTGTCAGGTAATACCTGAGCCCTGTCCCATCAGGGTGCTTTGATGCAGCAGGCTTTGTCCTGGTGAAATTGTTCACTTGGCTCCTATTTGGTTTCATGCTGATGCAGAAGTGCAGGAACACCCTCTCTACGCAGCACTGCAGCTGTGATTTGTACACAGGGAGTACTCATGACCCCTCTTCAGCCACTGCTTCTCCTTGACATCTGCAAGTGGGCTGCTGTAAATCCTCCTACAGCTATGAGATAAGCTGGGCTTAAGCAGCAGGAGAAAGACACAGAGATACACACAGCTATCCTTGTGACTTCTCTCTATACCTCAAGCCAAAATAACACATATGTGCAGCTAAGGAGCTACCTTTGTCTGCAGGAGCTGGGGTGGGAGCTTCACTTGTCACTTCCCTCTGCTTTCTCTGCTGTCCCCTTCACCCTGCAGCACACAGCAGCCTGGGACAGTTGTCTCTCTCCTCTTTAACAGCATTATTACCTAGCAGGTGCTCTGCAGGAACTGCCTTATGCTGGATCTTCCCCTGCTTGGGCTTTCTGTAGTGGTTTCCTGGTCAAAGAGTACTGTAAAATCCCAGCAGGTAGCTCAAACCCTCAGCAACAAGGCATTGGAGGGCGGATGGATGACGACTCCTACATGGGACCTGCAAATATCTCCTGGCCCATTTATTTCACCCACCGAATCAGAAGCGATGCATTAGATGATAGACCAGAAAAGGAAAATTAAAGAAGGAAAAACCAATAAAGCTCCACCATCTGACAAGATGTAACTTCCTGGCTGACCTATGTGCCAAAAAAGGTAGCAGCTTGGATATATGCATATAAAACTAACCCATCTGAGGGGCTGGGGTTTGTTTGCTGTAAGTAGGGGAAGAAAGAGCAGTACCTCCTTTCCTTCCTCACATAGTCTGAAGAGCTTGTTGGAAAATGCAGTCCCAGCATTGGAAGCTGTCACAGGGCTCTAAAGAAAAGGAAAAAGAAAACGCATCCACGCAGCAAAAAAACCCTTGTCACTACATTAGCTTTTCCCAAAGTGATGAGACACAGACGCAGCTGCCTGGAAGCACCAAACAGAAGTGGAGGGTTGGTACCCCCCCTTGTCAAGCCTATTGACAACACAAGTGATGATCAAGGCACATGGAAGGCGCTGCAGGATGCTGCAGGCAACACTTGCCCCTCTCCTGTGAGCCATGGGGCACTCGGTCACACCAAGGAGCAGGGAGAAAGACCCAAGGGGAGGGGAGAACAGAGAACAAACATCTATGAATCAGGTTTGAGCTATCTCAGCCAGGCAGCACTGGCTTGACAGGCTCTCACCCACCTTGGCAGTGGTGCTTCAGTGGCCCTGAGCTTCACAGCGAGTACTGGGGCTGTGTATTTGCTGGAGGGCTGAAGATGCAGCAGCAGCAAAACCTTATGAACCCTCAGACTGCAACAAACTCAATTCACCCACCAACACAGAGCCATCCCTCAACAGCACATAGGGCAGCAAGCAGGTTGGAGGGAAGATGCTTTATGGGAAGAAAACTCACCTTCCTGGGGAAAAAAAGCATCTCCTGAGCCTGGGAGGTTCTCTGGCTACAGCCAGCTCTTGCCTTCAATGTGAGCCCAATGTCACCAGTGGCCGATGGGTGAGCTCTAGCCTGACTGCTCAAAGAGGCTTTACAGCCCCGCTGTAGGACATTAAAGCAAGCCCCATTGCTGCTTTTCTTCTGAGCGGGGATCATCTTGAGTGAGATATCACTCTCCTTCTGCAGGGCTGAAAGGAGATGTGTGGAATGTACAAGAAGGGATGAGAAAGAACCAAAAGCTGAAGGCAAGTTAATTCCCAAAGTCTCCTGGAACAGGTAGCACCTGAAATGCCAGACAATGACCACAGAGTCACTCTGCACCCCTGCTGACTGGTAGTAGCTAACTAGAAGGTGATACTAGAAGTGTATTCCTCCTCTTCTCCCCTCTCAAAGCAGAACAAACACCCCAGGCAGGTCAGAGGGTCTCACAATACCACCTTCAATTGCTCTTCAGAGCCAAATTTTATTGCAGTGCACCTGGAAGCACAAGCTGCACACATGGACCATCGGGTCCTGAGAAGTCTATAAAGGCGTCTGCTCACTCCCTGCCTGCATGATCCCAGAGGAGGAAAGAGAGCACAGCACAACCAGTCTTCTATAACCTTTGCTCTTCCTCACCGAGTCAGGACTGACACTGAAGCCTCCAGCTGAAAAGCAACTGCCTACACACAGCAAGAGCAGGTTCCCTCCTCGTCCCAAGCCTGGGCTTGTCGCACAAGCCTTGGACATAGGAAGGAGGCCACACCAGCACTAAGTGTACCAAGATTCCCTGGCAGTGCCTTTTCTCTTATGTGTATTTGGAGACTGCACTGTGGCAGAAAGGGACTGACCTCTCTCTCCCTCCAATTTCTGCCAGGGTCACAGCAGCAGAGACCTCAAAGGTTCCCTTACCCATGTATCACATTCCTCTCAATCACTGCCTCCTCACACGTACAGCAAACACGTTTTGAGAACACACAGCTGAAGACAGGACCTCAAGGGTATAACATTTATGTTCCTGGATGCCTCCCTTCCAAGGCTCAGTGGCTCAGCCCAAGGATTCTACCCAAGCCTTGTTCAGGCATTTCAATCCCACCCTGCATCACTCCCAATCTTCAAGAACCAGGACACTGATCCCCACAACACATTAAATCAACTTCCTGATGTAGACGGCAGGATCCCAAAGGCAAACACCACCCTGCCTCGTCAGTGAGGCACCAAAGTATCCGCTGTGTTAGAGAGAGGATGCAGGAGGAGCACCCAGAGAATCCAACACAGGAATCCCAGCAGATAAAGCAGCATCACACCACACAAAGTCCAAATCAGTGAGGCTACAGCAGCTGGCAGCTCCTAAGGCATCACTACTGCCAAGTAAAATCCTGTTGGAAGATGAGGTTTTCCTTTACCTGTGTGACCTGTCATCACTTCTGCTGGTGAGGAGCAACCCTGCACTTTCCAGAGGTGTGCCTGTAGCCTGTTTCACATCTGCCTTGCCAAAGTGCTGTTGAGTACCAGTCTCCCAGTGGTGTTAGCCCTGCCTTTGCTCCTGCTCTGCACACAAGAGGTCACACTCTGAACACAACTCAGT
Organism: Loriculus beryllinus; assembly: GCA_039877255.1. Classification (NCBI taxonomy): domain Eukaryota; kingdom Metazoa; phylum Chordata; class Aves; order Psittaciformes; family Psittacidae; genus Loriculus; species Loriculus beryllinus. The sequence goes on from JBCJKH010012062.1 coordinate 3,803, forward strand.
GATACAAAGAACTTTAAACATACCGCTCCGGAAAGAGCAATGAGGAGAGCTGAAGGTACAGCAACATCCAATCTTATTTTACTAAAACACATTCCAAAAGAAAGCCTGCACAAGTTTCATGAGGAATAGAAGCCCCCAAGACAGCAGAATCACAGAATTAACCAGGTTGGAAAAGACCTTTAAGATCATCAAGTCCAACCTTTACCCCAGCACTGCCAAGGCCACCACTAACCCATGTCACTGAGGGCTTCATCTACACGGTGTGTGAACACTTCCAAGGATGGTGACTCCAGCACTGCCCTGGGCAGTCTGTTCCTATGCCTGAGCACCCTTTGGGGAAGGAATTGTTCCTCATCTCCATCTAAACCTCCCCTGGTGAAGCTTGAGGCCGTTTCCTCTTGTCCTAGAAAAGACCTTAATTTCTGCTCCATCCATCCTTCAACCCACCAACCCAACCTTGCAAAACATGCAGTGTACATTCCTGATAAGCTCCGTACTGTTGGTATCACCCTACTGAAAGTTACAGGGTTTCTGTACAGAGTTCCTCCCTTCTTTCTCTCCACATCTTGTTTTTCAAACTCGGGGGGCGGGGGGGTGGGGAGGGGAAATAAAGAAAACCCAAAACCTTCCAAAAGCGAGGCAATGAGAGGAAAGGCATGTAAGCAGTTTGCAAGTAATTCATATGGACTGACCACACAGGTACTGGGTTTTCAGAAGACCAAGCAAGTTTGCTAGCAAAGGACTGCATGTGTTGTAAGAGGTAGTGTCATCCATCAACCCTAGCAAATAAACCAGCCAGACTTCACCACTGAAATCAGCAAATTGGATTTCAATGTACAGCATAAGAATTTGCTATAAAAGGCTTCTATTCAATGTGTCCAGGAAAATGCCTGCTGTCACAGATACATCTTGAAATACAAAAGGACTTAGCAACATCTATCTACTAACAGGAGGTCTGCGGTCATTTCCCTTGACAGAAAAAGAAAGGCTGGATTTACTTTAAAAACATTATGTTATACACAACCACATTCAGTGACATTCAGCTTTGAACTTCAAGTGCACACTAATTTAGAAACTATATGCAGTTATCGTGTGCGGATAGATGCAGTCATCACATATAAAGCGTACTTCTTTGTCATCTTAAGTGTCCTCTGGGTCTACAGTGCACACACACAAGTACTTTGCATCGTTCCTCATTTATGATGAGCAGTAAGGGAAAGTTTACTTCACCCCAAAGCTAGCTCTGCTCTGGATGACTAACTCCACCAGCAGCTTTTAGTAACAGTGACCCTTAGTGGTTTTTCATAATGAAAGAGATACTCTTTTCTGCCAGTTCTGCAAAAGCTAACTTAGGAACAAGTTCTCATAAGCCACTGGCGTGCATTAACAGTACAATAAAGCTTTGGCTCCTTGTGCAACACAGATCTTCAGATTACTCCAAACCACCTTGGTGACCTCTGTGCCCTGGCTGGAGTGACATAGGAGCAGCTGGTGTATTGGCAGCCAGTGAGCACTCACCTGGTATCCAAAGGACCATATCAGACTCCTAACCCTCAGCTATGCTGTTTGTGAAGGTCCTTCAGAAGCAGAAGGTGATGGCATCTTCTTTTTGTCATTCGTTAGTAACATGGCTCTGCATATGCATGAGAAGGTTCCATTAGTATGTATGCATTCATGTCTCAGCAGCTTCACATTTCTACTAGACATGGATGGGTGTGAGAGCCCTCACAGGTAAAGGGGCTTTATGATTATCTGAAGGTGTTGATTTGTTACTGAGACAGCCAGGCACGAGCATGAGATGGTGAACTGGGAGTGCTGGGGCTGCTCACAACAAAGCACATGATGAGCTAAGAGCCACAGAAAGCCAAACTTCTGTGCCTCAGGTCAAGGAACTGCTCTTAAGCACCAGTCCCCAAAAGATATTTATTCACCTAGCCTACAGAAGAGAGCAGTTTTACAGACGTGCCACCAGGAGATGACAGCTCTACTCTGTGGCAGCAGTAAGACCATAATGAAATATACTATTTCTCAGTGACAAAACTCCCCATTAACAAAGGGAGCAGGCTACCAGGTTTCCATTCTTTCTTACTTCCCAATTTAGGGAAGAAAACTTTGCTACATATTTCAGTGTCTCTAACTGTTCCGTTGAGAGGCACAAGCACAAATATCACTGAGGTTATAACATCTCCCTCTCACTGCCAACACTTAGGTCATCAGCTGTTTCATACAATCTCACTGCTGTCAAAACCACACAGGCAAGATGCTGGTCACACAGGCAGAGGCCAGGTGCTGGTCAAGTCCCAGTCTTTTTAGATGCATGGTTTAAAGTAATGACTGCCTCCTTCCTAAGACACTTGGCAAAGCCTCTGCTATGACCAGACCAACGCCGGTGCTCTAGTCACAGCAACTTCTATCACAGCATCTTTCTGTTGTTTGTCAGAACCAAACTGTACAACAAAACTGTAACAGAAAAAGATGGTGGTTACCACTTCTGGTGAAAGCATTGCTCTGCCTCTTCTACTTTACCCTCTGTTCTCTGTCATTTCCTTTAGACAAGGGCATTTGTGCTACAGGGTCATCACTCTGGGACTGCAAAAAAGAACTGCTACCAATAGCCTACCACAATGCAATTAAACCCATTATTGAAATGAACAATAAAGAGAAAGACATACAGGTTTTAAATATAGGTTTCCATTAAAAGCATTACAAAGACAACTTCTCTCATTTTGAAGACAAAGAAAAATCCACTTCTACTAAAAAAAAAAAGAAAAGAAAAAAATGGAAAAGAAAAGAAAAGAAAAGAAAAAAACCTTTAAAATCACCCCTTTGCAAGTAACTTTAAATGGGGAAGGTGCAGGGAAGGGAGGGAGAGAGAACTTGCAGAACTAGCAAGTGTTCAAAAGGGTGGATGCCCTCCATCGTGGTCATTTTACAATGGCACCTTCTTCTCACACAGTCAGGTCAGAGAGCCAGAGAGTCCTCACGTGGAGGATTTCACCACCTGCTCGTAAGGGGGAGGTGGTGTGTTGCAGTAGGAAGGTGGCGGGGGGTAAACCGGGTTTCCTTGCGGGGAATTGGGCTGGACATGGAAAGCCATAGCCATGGGATTCATCACAGGTCCACCTGGATCCGTGTAATACGGCACTCCAGGTTGTTGTGACCCTGAAAGAAAGGAAAGGAGAGAAAAGGTATCAGCAACAGCATCAGGTTGAGATCTCCCAGGGCCTGTGCTCTGTGTGCTTGGACAGCTTTTCTCATGGTGTTCATCAGAGCGAAGACAAGGAGCCACCTCTTTCCCATTCCAAAGAAAACCCAGGCTTGCAGGACTTCTTGAGATTTCCCCAAAAAGGTTCAATTTTGCATGCAATAGAAATCATTCAGTGCAACAAAGGGCACCACTGCCCCAAGTGACTGCCAGTTGAGAGGAAAAATACTGAGCTCTGCTCAGTTCCCCAGATAGAAAAGCTGCCAGGCCTGCAGAGAGAAGAGTGGGATCCCAGATGGACAAAGGGGTTTCCACTGCAACCCTGACCCACGAGTCAAGCCTTGCAAAAGAGATTCAGATTATTCCGTGGTGTACTGGATCTGCTTGTAAACCAAATTGCATCTCAGATAGTTTCCTTTCTGGGCATGCTAAAGCTAAGGAGTAGGTATGTATGAAGCAAAACCCCAAGTTGAAGCCAATTATGGCTGGCTAACACAATGGGACAAGACTGCTTTGCACAGATTAAATTTAGGAAATTATATTGGAGCCTGTAGGGACAAGGAAAGAAAACAGAGGATCAAACGCAGAATTCCTTAGTTGTGACACATGAGGGGTAACAGAGCCTGCTGCCATGAGGAATAACAAAGGTGGCGTGTAACCCTCCTCAGCTATTACAGTGGCTGGTGGAAGATGACTTAAAGCAATTAATTCCAGCAATTAAAACCACAGAGTGTCTTTATCTCAAGATGTAAATTAGTTTTCTTCCCTTTCTCTCTGGTTACATAAAGCTGGTCTTAAACAAACAAAAAAAGCATCATGACTGAGCAATAGGTTTTCTTCTTTTGGAGCTAGTCTGGTTTTCCTATAACAACATACCCTCTGAGGGATTTTCCCCTCGATCATTCCTTTCCGTGACTTAGTGACACTAGGACTCAATATTGCTACAGAAGGAATAAATGCCTATTGAAGCTTTCACCATCCCTTAGTACTTTAAGCATTCAGGAGCTACATACCAAACCCAAAAAGGTGTCCTGATATCAAATTAGACGGGTCAAGCCATAAGGCTCGGGGATACAAACTGTCCCAGAGCCTGGGGTGTCTGCCTACAGAGCTTTGTTTGGGCACTCAGGAGGAAAGCAGAACAGCAATGCAGTTATTTCCTTCTTAACACAGTAATCTTTAACACACCACCACAGTAGTTTTTCATGTTGCCTGAGGGCAGAGAGCTTCTCCACAACCTCATTCCCTTTGCTGCAGCGATGAGAAGCCCTTGTTCTGCTTCCACCTGTAGCACCAGCTGCAGGAGAAGCAGGCTGAGAACAGGAGCTGAGCCCTACTTCTCCACAGTCTGAGCTAATACCCTCTTCTGTAGCATTTTTCTTTAAGCATTTTTGGGTTTTAAGTTATATCCTGCCTAGCTCCACGTTTCTGCTGGGGAAATGGAAGAGTTTGAGGTAGCTCCCTGCAGCTTGCTCATTAGGAAAATGCCCGTTTTCATTAAAACTGCTGTGTAGTATTAAAACTTAGAGGGAGGAGGCAGGGGGCAAGTGTGGACACCAGCCTTTTGAGACACATTTTCAGTTCATTAAACCCAGCAGGAAACAACACCTGAGTATCAACTTCCTTATGGGATCAGCTCAGTAAGTATTTGCTAAGTGTCTACAAAGGGACCCAACCTTTTCTAACACCTGAACTGCCAGTTTGGAGCTGTGTAGGTTAGGACTGAAGTGAAAGATACCACCAGGTCTGCAAACTGCTGTTTGTTTGAGGTGTTCAATCCATTTTCCTAGTCAGTCCCAAGAAAAAGCACCTCCCACTTCCAGGTTGCTGCTGGGATGGCAGGAGATGCTGCAGGGAAGGACAGAGATGGGCAAGGAGCCACATTTCAAGTGCTCCACTGCAACAGTGACCTGGCTACTGCCCCCAGATCTGGAAGAGCGGCTAGCAGAAAATGCAAACTTGTTTGATTACTAATTCCCATTGCTTTTGCTGTTGAATATTCCCAGGATAAAAGTGCAAAAAACCAACAACCCAAATTGGTGGGGTTAGCTCAGAGCCCAAAGCTTTTAAGTAAGGTAATAACAGTCTGGATGCAGGTGGCATAAGCAGGTCACCAAGGGACTTGTGCTCATTTTATAATTTACCCACAACTTGTGTTCCATGAAGTGTCACAAAAAACCATAAAACTGCTCTAAAATTAAACCTGGTATTTGCCAATCCAGCCAAAAATGGTCCCTGTTCACATAATCTTGAGGTTATTTTTCAGGCTTCAAAGTATGACTTTAGTTACTTTGGCTCCTCCCCAACCCTCCACTGTTGAAAAATAAATACTCTCTGTGGAAATGCTTGTTCAGTCAAGCAGAAAAACAGATGCAGAATGGAAGCCCTACAAAAAAAAAGAACAAACCCAACTCTTAGGAGTTAAACACAAAGAGGGTGAACAAAGTGTCAGTTTGTGTCTGTAACATCTTTCTATCCATTTAGACCTGTGAAAGAGGGAGGAAATGCATGCCTATGAGTACGTGCTTAAGGATGCAAAAAAAGAGCATTTCCACAGCCTGCACAAGGCGCATGGATGTGCACTAGCTGGCACGACAGCAGGGGCAGCCAAAATGCTGCATCTCTGCGCAACACTCATAGTCACAGGTAGCTAGAAGGGCTTTAGAACACTTTTCTAAGGAGGCTGTCTTGATGCAGCCACAGTATTGCACAGAGATGTAATGGCTCAGAAGGCGATTTCTGATAGAGAGGTTTGAAGCACCAAATTTTCAGAGATCATCTTTCTCATTACAAACCAGTTGTAATGTACTGACTGTACAAGTCAGTACGAAACAAAACCCAACTGCCAATTAAAACAAAGAGTTGTCAGAAAAGGTTTCATTATCCTCTGACTCCAGCTCCCTCTAATACAAGGTGCAGTAAAATGACAGCCTGGGAGCAGAAGTGTCAGTGGAGAAGTATGCCTTCATGTGTACTTTTGCTGGCACAAATTAGCACTGGCTTATGCAATCTGGAGAGTGGTTAAAAATGTCTCAGTTTGGCCTTGATGAGGCAGGAAGAAAGCAAGCACCAGAGTGTGCACTCAAAATCTCAGCACTGTAAAAGATCTCCCAACTAGTGAGAGAGCTGGATTTAAAATGCTTCCATAAGGCACAAACATCTCCTTACAGGTGAGTCTTACTTCACAGGTTTCTCCCAACTGGGACTATCTAACAGCTAGAGGGGAAGAAATAAGAAACTTAGGAAGCAGTACTGCTATCTCTAGGTAGATCCTCCTGTTGCTCACAGCCATCACTGGCCAGAGAGACAGCAACCAGACTAACAAGGGGGAAGGACCACTCTGCTGCAGAAAAATCATATCACAGAGAATGGAAGGCTAATCCAAAAGAGAATATTTGACAGCCAGATTGTGAAAGAAAAATGTTAGGCTTTCCTTCACTTCTGACAGATGTTACCAACTGTATTTAAAAATCTTTCTTCATGTCACTGTTCATTTTGGATATCATTTCACTATCGTTTTGTCTATGCTGCAAAGTGTGAACTTGCTACACTCCTTCCACGCATGTACAGACAGCTGTAAAGGTATTAGGAACCAAAGCAGAAGGGAACTGAAAGTCCTGTCATTCTGAGTTTCAAAATCACTCAGTACACTGCAGCTGAATTATGCTGTTTGAAAGGCAGAAGACTTCACTCATCACAGGAGGTGGCTGCATGGCTTCATGCAGTGCAATCCCCTGTCCAAATCCCACAGTTTCCAAAACCTAGACAAACAAAACCCCCAAACGCATCCTTTTTAAATGCTTTGGCAAATATAAGAAATCAGTGAAACTTGTTTAGCAAGCTGTGCCTGACCTGATGCAGTGTTGACTGGTTGTCTGGTGTAAGACACGTTAAAAGTTGGTTCTTCTACTAGTGGAGGAGGGTACATCCGTCTTCGGATAAAGAAACCAGCTCCGCAACAGAACAAAACTCCCATCATCAAAAGGAACCTAGGCAAAGAGAAAAGGAAAGTCTAAACCCATCTGCATATAGGCAGCTTTCATATCCAGACTGTTCACTGAGAGAAAAAAGAGTATCATCTAGCAATCATCAGCCTACAACTTTTATCAGGGTTTCTTAGATAGATTATCTCTTGAAAAAAGGTCTATGTCATTTGAGATAGCATTCATGAGGCACTTATGGATATATTATAAACCTCTTCAGCAATTAGTACTATTGTCCAATATTTTCTGTTTCGTAAAATAGAAATCTGAAACTAAAATGCCCCTGAACTTTTGGAAAGTTAAAGTTCACACCTGATCTTTGCCACCGGGATGCTGAAATGAAAATCCAGGTTTGTGGCAGTTGCCCTTAAAAGAAGATTTTTAGATGTTCTTCAATTACTCAACACTGTAACTTTGTTTCCATGGGAAATATGGGAGCTGTCACTTAAACTCAAGCCAGAAGACTGAAGCACTTGGCACTGAAGATTACAACCTTTCTTTGTGCTTCCTAGATGGGATATACATTCTCAAGGAAAAGGACATAATTTTGCGTCAGTTCTTTTCTCAGGTCCTTTTCCAACCCGACTACTCTGTCCTCATCATTCCCTTGCCTGGGTGCCATGGAAACGGGCACATGCAGCAAGGGCAGGTCAGCAGATTTTGTTCTTCAGACAGTGGCTTTCTCTGTTGCACTGATCCATTATCAGACATGAAAGCAACTGAATCAAGTTCCCATAAACCCAAATGGTTCTTCTGTCTGTAATGGCCACCTCATTTTAGGGCCTTTTACTGGAAGGCAGTGCCAATTTGGAAAGGTTGGAATACGGCCATAGGCCACTGAAGTTGGCCAGGAGGCAAGCCTACACACCATGCTTATCTCCTCTGGAGCATTTCTAAGTGCCCAAGAGGAAGAGTGTGACACTGCATGGCAGCGAGTGGTATTTCATGCAAAGAGTCAGATTCTGTTCCTTGTTTTCACAGTGGAAACGAGAGCAGAAGGAGGTCCTGTTTCCATAAGCCTATATTAATACATTCCCTTTTGGCAGCGTTCCTGCAACGGATTTGTTCTGAACAGAAAAACAGAGATTTACAACGTCACCCCAGGGATCGAGATGCAGAGCTCCTCAGCTATATCAGTGAGGATTGTACACCCAAATCCCACAGTCAGCTTCAGGAAATCTCTGTATTACGATCAGGCTTCTGGTTTTTAGTGTTTATTCGTTTCCATTTTGAAGGAATTTTTTTTCTTTTAAGCAGTCTTCAAATCAAATTCTACATAAAAATGCCTGAAAATCACATTTCCTAGGAGAGCTTTTGCTTTCTCTCTCCTGCAATAAGAAGGGTTTATTCAGGTGCTTTCTTAAATTCCTCTCCAAAATGAATTTACCTTATTTTTTCATTATGCATATAACAGTGCTTAGTTCAAGCTTTACCTAGATTACTGAGCTGCTGGTTTCACAAGCTCAGATCTTCCTGCCTTCTTTCGCCTTGCTGTCATCTCCAATAAAATCCTCATAGTCATAAATGTACTTCCCTTTTTAATTGAAGCCCCAATTCAGCTGGCAGGAATATCTTAAGCCCTGCCTAAAAGCACAATCCTCCTTATACAATCCTCTTTTAAAACTGAGTGCTCAACAAAAGCAGACAAACGCTGCTGCTTGGTAGTAGGTGGGACAGGTATAAGGAATTCAGCACTTCTGGATAATGGGACTGCTGCCTGTATAGCCTAGCAGGATGCAGAAGCAGGAAAGGTCAACCTGAAACAAGGAATTTGTATTTTTAAATGTTTTCTCACTACATCAGGAGAAATTTTAAGCAAAATCCTAAACTCCTCGCATTCATATGTAGAGACTGCATATTTGTACTCTACTTTAAAATACTAAGGCTGGCAACATCCTGATTTAAGTCCTACAAACAAAACAAGAACAGAACAGACATAAAATTGCCAAACACCTTGACCTACCAAAAATACCATAGTCTCTGGATAGAGAGAGCTCTCACACAGCATCTTGAACCACAGCAATCCTCATAGGAGCGACATCTGCAGAGAAACAGAGGGAAAAGGGTGTTAGGGGAGTGGTTGTCACTCAGATTAAAACAGCAGCCCCAACTCTGATGTTGTCTGCACCCCTGTCTGAGGCGTTACTTACAACATTGCCATGAGCTTGGGAGGCAAAGCCTCCCACAAGTGCTCAAGACCAGCTGGGATGTGGTTTGAACAACTTGATCTATTGAAAGACGTGCCTGCCCACGACAGGGGCGTTGGACTTCCAACCCAAACCACTCTGTGGATCTACTAATACGAACAGACTGCCCTTGGCCAGGTAAAGTTGTCAATCACATGTACACATCCATGGCACAGTTCTATCACTATTCAGGAACTTTTTGCATGTTACTGAAACTACCTTCCTGTGCAATTTTTTTAAAGCCATCTCAAAAAGACTGAATGTAATGTTTAATTTTATATGAAAGGACATGTTATAAAGAAAATCAGCATTACTGTGTTTTCTTTCACAGTAAATGAACACTGCAGACCTCAAACATGAGCCATTTGGGATTTTAGTCACTGCAACAGACAAGAGTTGCAAAGTTAAAGCTGCCAGATCTCTCATTCTTTTCAAATCAGCAGCTTCCAAACAGAGAAATCATCGAGTGTGGAGAAAACTTCAAGCCTCCTGTTATTTGCAAATTTAATGTCATCTCTTGTTTCTCAGAAGTTGCACTGGACTGCAGCTGCCAACAAGTCCCATTATTTAAATAGACTTTCCTCCAAAAAAAATAAAACTTCAGCACATTTTAAATGAGTATTTCATAAATGGAATATAAGGTATTTAAAAGGTATTATAGAACCAACTATTGCAAGCACAAGATAGCACTTCACTAAAAGCCAGCACATTAACAGCAACCTCAGAACAATTTCTATGGTAACTGCCCATTTACTAGGAAAAAGGACAGAGGTAACACAAAAACTATGTTATGTGACAGACTTTGATGAAAATATGCACATTATCATATCAATGTATCAAAAGAAAAGGAGGAGGTTACACAACTGAATTGATCTTTTTAACGGTGCTCACATCTGTATGCTCAGAGGACAAGTTTAAGCATCTGGGATTGGAAAATCTGCCCACCTGCATGACTGTGCTCCCATTTTTGTATGATAACTAAGAAGAAAAAAGACTCAATTGGATAACCGTACAGACAATTACACATTTACACGCTCAATTACCAAGCCTTTGCTCACAAAATATGCCAAGTCACATAGGCTTCAGCCTCTAATTGGGGCCAGAGAAGGATGCTCTATAGATACATAATCAGTTGTTATGCAAGTGAAAAGTTATTCACTCTTCTGATGACAAGTAGGCAGGATTTATTTAAGCAAGCCAGAGGATCTGACATGATCAGCCCATTAAGATACTCAGACATCCAGTCTGAGACGCAAGAAGAGTAAGATGCTTGTGCCCAAAGAGAAAACACCCACTTTGCTGTCCCTGGAACTAAAAGCAACCCATATTCAACCTTTCTTCTTTAAAGCTTGCCAGGACCCTAACAGCTGCTCATAGTCAAAGCTCACAAAACTGCTAACAAGATTTAGTAAGTCAGCACTAACTTCCGTCCCGTTGGGATCAAGAAATTAAGACTTCCTCCATGCTCCCCAAACGCATCAACACACCCCCCCCCCCCCCAACAGAAGCTTCCAAGACATATGTTAAATGCATGGTTAGGTTCTGGCCCCTTACAAAACAGTGTGGCAGCAGCTGTCTTCTGTTACCAGTGGTCATGGTTCTGCTCTTCAACATGCTTTTGGCTGGAGCACCTCATCCATGTCAGTGGGAACTTGCCCCTTTTGCTGCTGCTGCACAGCAAGGATTTTGTTGGGCCAGGAAAGCAGAGAGGAAACAGAGCCCATAAACCTAGCAGCCCTTCTTGAGGCAATTCCGGCCAAAAAGATAGTAGGATTTTAGGGATGTGAGCAGTCTTTGCTTCTGCCTCCACACACGAGAGCAGTCTTTACTTCTGCTTCCACACACTGGCTCTGCCAGCACAGACACATACACCTGACCACAAGCAATGCCTGGCCCCAGAGCCATTTCCCAGATAAAGCTCTAAGAGCTTAACTTGTACTAAAAGTTGAACTAAAACATATACTTCGCTTCTAACCACACTTGCCTCGCTTATTTTTCATGTTTCCTCCAGAGCCAGAAGAGATGGAAAAAGGCTCTTTAAAAATACATAATTATGGTCATTGAAGCCACCAAAATTAAAACAGTGTCTGTATGAGGAGTATAATACCTGAATTTACTTTTAATTTTTAATCTCTAAATTGTCCCTGCTACAAGTCAGCATCATTTTTAAAGTCTCAGTGGCTTAGCTTTTGTTCCAGGAAGAGAGGACTAAAGGACCAGCTGGAAGACAGAAAGGCTCAACTGCTGAATGTTTATGAAGCTCCTGAGACCACTGAATGCCAAATAAGCAGGCCATCAAAGAGATGTTTCATCTCCTACACAGATGATCACACTTTCAAATGGATGAAAACAAGGATGCAAAGGATGAAGAAGTCTCTCATTAAGGCTGTGCTTAGAGAAGGTCCATTTTCTTATTAGTCAGTAAGCTTTCTGAGGCAACTTACCGAAGGCTAAGCACTGAATTTGCTGGGTGGATCTGTGAAGCTAAGCCAGTATCACAACTCGAAGGGAAATCCCTTTGAGTAATCTATTCACTTTTACCTAGCGCCCATGCAGGCGCTGTATTTTGTGTGCCCTTGAGTATTGATACATGTACCTATACACAGGAGCCTGGATTCAAGGATGATGCCATGATAACAACCTGCTGCTTGTATTCCCCACCACTTGATAGGAGTGCCAAAAAAGACTGGAAGAACAAATGGCCTATTTACTCATACTGCTTCCAGGGTATCACAAAAGCTCTGCTGATCTCCTGTTCTTGATTCAATGTGCTATGAAAAAACACCACAGCTTCAATAACATCAATCCCAATTACAAGAAAATTAATTTACAAAAGCCAGATTTATTAGCAGGCAAAAGATGACAAGAAAATCAGCTTATTAATAGAGTAGCATACAAACTTATGTGTAATCAGTATTTAATGTATTATCTTTTACTGTCTGGCAGCAAATCCCAGCAGAATTAAGACCCTGGTTCATAAAAAAAAAAAAAACAAACACCAAAAAAAAAAAAAAAACAAACACACAACCAACCAAAACCAAACAATTAAACACATGCACATATATTTATTGAACTGGTATGCATATATTTCAAGTTACACTTATGTTTTGGCTCTGCTTTATGGAGAAGGACTGGTTGTGCCCAATGCCAGTTGAAAAAGAATCAGCCTTGCTTCCAGTTTGAACTGGACCAAGCCCACCTCCTACAGAAGAATTTTCCAAAGCCAATTTCCCTCTTTCACACATAAATGATGATCCCCAGAATTGCATTTCCCTAGGGTAATGCTTGTTTCATTGATCAAAATTTAACCCACTACATGGGATAAGACATGATCCATCAGTTGCAAATCTGCAACTTCGCCAAGCATACAGTCTCTCTTTTCAAAAACTGTCTACAGTGTGATTTATGATTTAGAAGGTACATCTGTTCATTCATAATTCAGTAGAATGAAATGAATGCATCTGCATGCCCAATGACTTGCACTGCTAGCATACCAAGAACTGCTGTGTCAGATACCAAAACTATGCGGCATGTCAGATCACAGTGACAAGCTTTCTGTAGGGGTTCACACTTAAGTCATGATGCTGAATTTCTTTCCTTAAAGGACAAGCAAAGCACAAAGTTCCACATAAAGGTATATGGTATGATCCAAACCTCATAAACAAACCCTGTACTAGCAGGTGTTCTGTGGATAATAGCCATTCAGTGCAATGGTCCAGAAGCTCTTTCCCATTTATACCCGCATCTACACAGCTGAACAAGTTCCTTGTTAGCAGAGGTGCCACAGCAAAGAACTGCATGTAAAAATAATTCCCTGACTGGCAATCGCTGAAAAGTGGAAATGTTAAAGAGGGAAAGCAAGGATTACAGTCTCCAGCAGACTGCATGACCTTAGTGGTATGACAACGTTCCCTGTCCTCATTTTACATGGGTATTCCCCATCAACACCTTCGAAATGCAGGCTGTAGCGCTCTCTAGTTTTCCTCTCTATTTGCATATGTGCCAAAACCCAATTTAACATTTAACATGATTGATTATCAATGCCTTTTGGAAGAGTAAAACAAAACATAAATTATTAATCCACATGTAGTGGCAGAAACCCAACAATAGACACAGAGACAGAGGATGGAAGATGAAAGAAAACCACAAACCCCTCACAACCATTACTGTCCCTGTAAAGTGCATGATTTCTAACCAGTGTCCTGAAGACAAACCTGACTTTAATTCCCAAAAGGGTTGCATGCCAGTCATAGCTTGAGTCATTGCTGCATGTATGTGTAAGATCTGGGAAGCAAACTGGGATTCACTGGAATACAAGCAGCACTGGCAGTTTTTGAAGTGAAAGAAGGAAAACCAAAGGGAGCCCGGAAATTATGCAAAGGAGGATATAGCAATAGACCAAAACTACAATCAGAAGATAAAGAATTTGGTGGGAATGGCTAGTAGCATCAGATTTCCAAGGAAGCCCTAGCTCTGGCCCTAATACTGGCATGGGCAAACAACCAGAAGGAGAATGCTCATAAGAACTGGAAGAAGTGGACTGCTGGGTCACTTCTAGGTAGACTCAGTGCTGAGCCCTCAAAGCCAGAAGGCTCAGGTCTGCTAGCATTAAAGAGATGAAGGGAGACAGCTGAAGTGTGCATATGTATTTAGTTGTTCTAGGACAAAAGGTTTGAAGGCTTTTTTTTTCAACATTTAATGTGTTTGGAACTCAGCTGCCAGCACACAGCCAGGCTGAACAGAGAACAATCAAACAAGCCAGGAAACAAAAAGAAAAGCAAAGCAGGCAACCACCATAAAGTGACTAGCAGAAACAGTTCTGCTGAAGCTCAGTCTTGGCTGTGGTTTCCATAAGGACTATTGCCACTGAGCTCAACAGGACTATGCTGCCACAAGGTTCAGATTTAGACCTAAAGGATGAGAAATGAGGATCAACAGATGGTGCATCACATAACTGAGAGGGACTTATTTTTCTACCAAGTTTACTTCACCATTGATTCATTTGAACAATTCTGTATGTACATTTCCATCTTTCAATAAAAAGCAGTTTTCAAAGCAAAAACCATTGCCTGTGCTGCTATGCAAGGAAAAACCCAGATGGGGAAGACCACCAGAAATGTGGAAGAGCTTACTGCTACAAACATGGTGGAGATGTTATCCCAAGGAATCCATTTTGCTACAGCCACTAAACATGGAAATCAAAACAGAGTCCAGCTCTGCCCTCAGGAGTCCCATCTAAGTAACTATTACTGAGTCCCAAAGTAGTTTAATTGCTCTCCAGAAAGATGCTGCAACCAAAGACTACATCCCTCAACCGGCATTCACTTAAATGCTTGAGGAGCAGTAACACAGGCATGGTCTTTGGCTGGGGGAGCAGTGATAGTCAACCTCTACCCGCCAGCCTTAGTTTTAGAGCATCTTGTGTCTCCTTAGCATGTCTGTGTACATGGCCTAATTTTCAACAGGGACACAACTCCAACTGCAGTTACAGGCTCTAAACATTTGTTTTCTTATACATTAGCAAAGATGATCTCTCAGCACATGCAAGAACAGCGCCTTGTAAAATGCAAGTCTGATTTTGGTGAATATATAACATATAAACAAGGGCAACTGCTTCATAGATGAACACAGAATGGAACATCAGTACTTGAGAGCAAAACACTGCTGCTTCTACCTGGAACAGCACTAGAGATACAGTTTCCCAGGTACTTAATAAGTCACCCAGCCCTTAACTACATAAGAAAATATAATGTAAAAGAAGGAAAGGGGCTGTCAGGTCATTTTTTCCTACAGAATAGAAACAACAGGGACAGAAACAATATGCACTCAGATTAGATTCCTGTCTGCTTTGATACAACTAAACTCTCCTACAATGAGATGAGATACTTGACTCCTGTCCTTCACACAGAACTGAAAAACAGAAGCAGGCAACAGCTGAAAAGGGATTATTTCTCAATTATTCTTTGGGTAAAGAGTTTATAAGCACTGTCCCTGTGCAAGACTTGGGTGGAATAGGATAAATCCTCCCCCATTTCTGATGTGACATGACGTGTTCTAACAAACTTAGCTTCTATCAAACTAACCCTCCTACAAGCCTTCTACTACCCAGCAGCTTGCTATAAAACCAGTTCTGAGACCCCAAGAGGAGAGCCACCCTACAGAGGGACTCTCCTTGTTATCTCTAAAGGCAGCAAGTCCCACCACTTGGCATACTGGCCAGCACACATCTGTCTAGAAATGTCCTCTGCTCCTCCTGTGGTAGAATTTAGCAAGAACAGCTGTGGTTTGGGTTTGGTACAGTGGAAGTACACAGTACCTTAAACACGTGCTTTTCAACATAGGCTGCAGGCCTTTCACAGAACAAAGCAGAGAAACAGCATAGCTCAAGGCTCTGGAAAAGTACACCATACATAATTTGTATGATAAGTTTGAATTTTCTGGAGGTGGAAGTGCAAATTTCTCATACCAACAAGAATGAGGACTTCTAGTGAATCATTGGGGCCCTTATTAAACAGTCCTTGGTATCTCAAGCTGCTGCCAGTGGGCGAGCAGTCCTAATGCATCTAATCACTGCTTTGCGAAATCATAAGCAGTCTTCTGGCAGAGGGCAATGGGTGTCCATGAATTTGCTATCTGCCTGAACTGAACATACTAATGTTCAGCAGTCTTTGTTTTCCTCTTCACAAGCCACTGCATGATCAAACACAGAGAAGGACACAGGAACTAATGATCAACAGTGAGGTGCCACCAAGTTTTTTAATTCATGGTCTCCCCCTGCAGTAAGGGTTAGATGCTTCAAGATGACTTTGGGGTCAAGCGTTCCTTGATGCTGCCCACTAGAGCTCAAACCAGGTACATGTAGCCATAAGAAACTGATTCTTAGCCTTCCATTAGGGTTCTTGCCTGTGACATGGAAGACTTAATGCCCTGATGACTATGTCCCCTCAGTCAGAGAAGAGCCTGATTTCACAGGGGTACTCCACCAGAAGACAGAGACTGCCTTCTCTCCTCTTTCCTCACCTTTCTCAGAATAATCTGACTATGGCTGGTGAACCTCCAACTCTGAAATTAGTCAAAGCTTCAGATCTCAAATTAGGTCTGTCACCTGCCTGACTGCCTCTGAAGGCTGAGATATTAAATACCTCTCCCCTCCTCAGGACTCACTCCCAGCAAGTTGAGTGGGTTGTCAATTTGGTAGCCCTGCTCTCCCCAAGTTGTGCATTCGGATAACTGATCCACTGAAGCCAATTAAAGTGTGTGGTTGCTGGGTGATTATAGCAGTCAGGACTACAACCTCAACCAACCACAGAATAGTAGAACAGTTTGGGTTGGAAGGGATCTTCAAAGCTCATCTGGTCACTCAGCTCTTGCAACGAGCACGGACATCTTCAACTAGATCAGGTTGCCCAAAACCATATCCAGCCTGGCCTAGGATGTCTTCAGGCATGGCACATTCACCACATCTCTGAGCAACCTGTGCCAGGGTTCTACCACTCTCATTGTAAAGAATTCCTCACATGTAGCCTGAATCTCTCCTGTTTTATCTTAAAACTCATCAACACTGAGGGTATCTGGTTCTTCATTTGAAGCAAGGAATATAGCACCATGAAGACACAGACTATTGAAGCTAGTTGTGATGGTTTGTACCATTATTGCTCAAGGCCCCACAGGACTGAGCAATGGTGGTGGGTTTCTGTTGCCTTTATACACAGATGGTCTGATAATTACTGCTGTCTTCCTTCATGATACAAACTGTGCGCTTACATTCTTGCATTGAACTACATATGCAAACAGGCTCTTCCTGAGGCTGCTTGCTGCTAAATTGGTGGCCCTGGCCTGAGTCCAGGTCTCAATTTCTATATGATGCCAGCTATTCAAGGTGCTTGGAAGCGTGCAAAACTATTACACTGCCTCCCCTCTCCTTCCTCCACGCTGGCTTCAAATCAAATGGAAGAATAAATCAACAGCTAGATTACTGCCGTAAGCACACACCTGCTGACACTTCATGCAGCTGTAATTGCAATGGGAAAGCTAAAGTGTATCATCAGGAAAGCCAACTTAATTAAAAGCAGTAAACATAACAGGACGTGGAGCACAGAAAGTAGCTCCCGTCATGCAACATGCCATGTGTCTAGATTGGCGGGGTTTCCAGGCTCTTGTAGACACACTGATGGAAGAAGCACTCTATAAGCTGTCTGTATAACAGCAAGAGAACATTGCTTTCTTATTGTTCTCATCTGGAACATTTTTCAGGTTCTTGATAATGCACAACGATTATTATTATAGACCTACCACTGAGCACATAAGGGCTTACATTCAAAACTCAGATGAATACAACTGTGTGATAAATACAACAAAATTTAAGTGCAGAAGTGGAGAAGTGTACGGAAATGCACAAGGAACTTATTTCAAAACCCATGAAAAACCACAAACAGAATACAATCAGCATTCTTCTCCATAATAAGAAAAAGAATCAACTGTTTCCACGTAGGGCAGGAACATGTTTTAAACATGAAAAATATAGCAAACATTCTCTTTTTTTTCCCTAGGTTTACATTAATGTTCTTATATTAATTTTAAATGAAAAAATAAACAGATTTAATCAACATAAATGTGTACATGCGCAGCTGTCTGCTGTATAAACTAAACTACTTTCCATGTCACGAATATATTAGCCTAAAAATACAGCACAACCATCTGTACATGATAGTAACATTAACTCAGGCCCTGCTTCGGATAAAAATTAGACAAGTTTGTAAGATGGCACTCCCCTATGCTTACTCTATTTTTCACAGTTACCAGCAGCAATGGTTAACATTTTCTTCCAGAGAAAGTTTCTATGCTTCTTCCTGGAGATCTTTCACCTAGTAGCACATCAGTGAACATTCAAAACATACTTAGACAAGGAACCCAACACAAAAAGTCAGTATTCAGGAAGTGGAAGCAGGTACAGGCTACCAAAGAGGAGTTCAGAAATCATCACATACACAAGTAGGTGTGAAGTTAGGAAAGCCAAACCTCACCTACAACAAGTGCAGCAGACGAGCTTCTACCACTACACAAGCAGTGCATTTTATCTGTGGACAAGCTAGAGAGCAGCAGATACTATTTACTCTAACTTCAGTAGGGCTTTCCACACTGTATTCCATGATACTCTTGTACCCAAGTTTAGCCATGACAGTCTCGACAGGCAGACAACTAGATGGGTAAACATGACTGGTTGGATGGTGGAACACAGAGGACAGCGGTCAACTACCTAGGCAGTACTGGTAAGCAGTGGTAGTACTACAGAGGTCTGGACCTGTCCTTTTGATAAGCATGTTGCTCAATTTGGTGACACAGTACCAGACTTGGAGATGGCACCAAACTAGGCATCAGTCAATGACCTCTAGGGCAGGGCTACCGCTCAAAGATCTAGACTGGTTGGAGGAATGGCCTGTCAGGAACCTCATGAAATTGAAGAAAGCCAAAAGCAAGGTGTTGCTTGTGGGAAAGATGAAAATCTTGCTGGCTGTGTGGCACCTCTGCTGAAAAGGCGCTACAGCCATGGTAGGAAGCAAGCAAAATGTGAGCCAGCCGTGTGACAAGACAGCAATAAAGGCCAGTAGCATCCTGGACTGTGTCAACAAAAGCCTAGCCAGTGTATCAAGGGAAAGAACTTAGCACCTTCCACTGAGCACTTGTTGGACCACATCTAAAAAACATCCATTTGGTTTTGACATCCCCAGTAAAAAGAATGAATTTAAGAAACTGAAGTGAATTTAGCAAAGCGCCACCAAGATAGAGGCTGGGGCACCTGCTCAATAAGGAGAGGATGAGGGACATGGGCTTGCTCAGTTTAGGGAAGAAGTGGCTTCAGAGGGACCCAAAAGCAGCCTACTAATACCCAAGAGGAAGTTACTAAGAAAATGGAGGTAGGATCTTCCCAGTGGTGTAAGGTAGGAGGACAACCTTTGAGCAAGAGGTTTGACTGGAGGTCTCCTGAGAAACCTTTCCACCTGATCTATTCTCCAATTCTTTAACCAGAGTTACTCTATTTTCCTCACTATTTCTCTTAGAATATAACACCATAAAAAAATTCAATGCACAATAATCCAACAGGATGAGTTGAAGTAATGGTAACTCAATCCTGGGTAGCATAAAAACTCTTTTCTCCAAGTCAGCCAAGCCCCTCCCTATGGGTGACAACTTCACTGACCCAGTGACATCAGCAATGGCATTTCTATTGCTATGGACACGTGCTTACCACTCATACTGAAAAACATTTGTGCTGCTTTATAAACGTGCCCTGGAGCCTGAAAAGGAAAGGATTAGAAACATTCAGGTTCTCACATCTGGAATCTATCACCTCATTAAAAGTTCCAGTGTGCTGGTAGCTAACAAAAGGAAGAAAACTAAACAGAAGAGACCTATGGCATTGGTCAGTCATACCAGGGAACAATGAGGGGGACATTCAGTACCATTCTAATCAAACTACTCCTCATCAGCAAAACATACGGCAGCTTTCTCTTTACTATTCATTCCAAATTCAGAAGTGGTAAAAACAAGTGGAGTATCTTAAGAGCTGCTGCCATCTGCATATAGAGAAGGTGGTTTCACAATCTAATGCATTCACTATGTCATTATTCACATTATTGCCACATAAGAGAAGTATCTTGACAATCTCTTCCACCAGCCATAAGCACTTTGGGTACATCTCAAATAAGACTGAGCTGGCTTATTGAAGTGAGAGTAAGAAGGGGATCCTTGCAGAAGATCAGAGTTAAGTCTGTTGAGATAGCTTTGATTCTGATTTATGTTCATCCATGCAAGTAGATGTATGATCTAATTCTTTAAGCAACATCAGGGATAACTTGGCTTCCTGCTCTTCCAAATGATAAGAATTAGACTCCAATGACTAATTTCTTTTCTCTGCTTTACATTTGTTTACTTATTTTTTCAGGCCACATACCTTTCTCCTGTGTCAGCAAAATGTATCTAACTGACAATATCTTGTGACTCAGGCAACTAGGATATAGAGAAATGGTTGGTTTAGTTAGTGAAGTAAGTTAAGAGCAGCCTTAGAAATTCTAAGTATCAACAGGAGAAGAAGCAAGAAGAAGCAGACACCTTCTAGGACAATGTGCCTACACAGAAGGGATAGGGCATATGGACATGGCACTTCAGGGACGCCTTGTTCCAAGCATGCCACACTAGATCTGTGAACTCACACACAGGACTTGGTATTTCTGAGATGACAAGCCAACCTTTTCATTGTAACACAAAGTGTCTCCAAGGGAGACGTGACATACTCTCAGCATGGGACAGAGATCACAGGGAAATCAGTAAAAAGTATTGCATTGCTGGGTTTCGTAAGTCTCCACAGATAGTGTCAAGACCAAAGGACAGACTACATATGTTACCTGGGTAGAAAAAACTTCTGTCAGAAAACTAGTGACAGAAAGGAAGGGAATCTACTGTGAACTCATTCGATAAATATATCTGCTTCTCATGGAGTGTTGCTCCAGAAATTGTAAGATAAAATAAAATCCATTTCACTACAGCACATCCCAGAGCTAGATTTGCACAGAGGAGACACTCTCAAGATAAAGTTACATATTATGTTTTTAGATGATTTAACATCTAACCATATGCTAATAGAGAAGATCCTATTCATGCCTCCTCCCCCACAATATGCAGAATACTCTCTTCCATTTCATCAGTGTTCCCCCAAAACTGTACCAAGCTGATTCAACACTGACTCAAACGTGCTAAAATGAACAACATTCTGTGGGATTAGCAAGTTGAATTAACTCAGTCAAGGGTCAAACAAGCGCCAAAGCAATGGGACTTCACCCAAAGATATTAAGATTGGTGTTGTGCCTCTCCTCTACCTCCTACATACAGTGCAGGTAGGGAGCAGCTGGGGATCCTAGACACAGAAACTGAAAATGCAGAAGTAACAAAGTAGGAAACCGAAGACATCAATGACCTCCTGTTCTTTTGATGCATGCCCCTTTAAACCTGCTATGCTCCCATGTACTCAAATACCTTCTTTCCCCTCCCTTCCATATTTTCCACTTGTCAAACCATATCTATCCTCTGAGCTTTACCATTCCCAAATCCTTATTGTCTTTCCTTGGCATTTCTTCTTCCTCAGGCTTGTAATCACAATAACAACAACAGCAATAACTTGACACTCATCACCACTGCAATAATCACCAAGTACACACAGATCCCACCCCTTTCCTCTTCCTTTTTCCATTTACTTACACTATCCAGGAGACTGGCAATCACAACACGTCTATGCAGTGACTCAGATAACAGGGTGCTGCAGTAACTACCACAAACACACACACAGTCAATACACAACCGTCTTGCTTCCACATTAAAACATCTCCAAAACCAAGCAATACACCAACACCGTAGGCCCTTTCACAACTTCATTCCTTCCAGTGTTCAAAGCTGTGTGCAATTCCAATTGACATCTTTGACAGACTGGAAAATAAACACACTGCTTCTCTATAGGATGCTCTGTGTCAGCACACAAACAGTAAGCTAGTTACTAAAAGGAAACTAATTAGATAGCAACTTTGCAAGCATCAGATCTATCGCACATAACAAACCTCCCTTTCATACCCTTTGCCTTTGCAGGACTCTGTATGTATTTACCTGTGACATGAAGAGTCTGAACTCAATATCCAAGCAGCTACCCCTTTGTATTACCAAGGGAGACAAACATTGGCTGCAAAAGCATGTGGGCAGAAACATAAGCAGAATATTGAGGTGATGATGAGTAACACACTCCTGAATGTCAAAGTACAGTGAGATGGCACAGTGAGATTTTCATAATTTCATAACATCTCAGCTTCTTTCCCACATTGCAGTAAAACAAAATAAAATGTAGGTGGAACCAAAGTCCTGTTATTGGTATGCAAAGAAAATGAACTTATTTAAATTCACCCATCTGTTCTGGCCAACCATTTATGAGTAATCCTCAACATTTCAGTCACCTGAAAAAAAGATAGTGAGTTCTAAGCACAAACACTTCCTAAGCAGATAACATTCAGGATCGCAGATGAATAAACCACACAGAACTTAATTCTTTCAGTGAGCTTTCTTTCTTGCCTGCCTTTCTGGCTGCTTTTTGTCTCTAGTATTTCTCTCCTGTTTCTGGCAGATGAAGTGGAGGTGGAGAAGAAAAGAGAGGAAAGTTCTTGGGTGGCATTAGGATTACAGTAATTTCCAATCTTTTATAGCAAGGAAGAGCTTGCTCAGGGAACAGACAACTTAATGCTGCTACCTGCTTCTCCACTCCACTTTATGTTTTTAAACTTACGTTTATAGATGTTTGCAATTATAAAGCTATACAACCCAGGTACAAAATTTAATACATTTATCTCCTTTCTGCCATCAAATCCACAGGGAAGATACCTTCCACCCACACATTTCCTCCACCTCTTTGTCGCTGCTGTGGGCAATTTAAAACAGAAAACTGCAGTGCAGAGAGATCCTCAATCATGTACCTACAGGTCATTGACATTTGGGTCACATCGAAGGCTGATGTGAATGTAGATGCCACTCATCAAAAGGACAATTATGCCACGGATAAGAAAATTGTCCTGACTTCCTAAATTAAACAACATTATTAGCAAAGGGACAAATTTACTTTCAAAGCATTCTTGGTATTCTGCCCGATTACCTGCCCTTGTTCAAAACAAAGGGAGAACTGTCCTCACATGGCTCTACTTTTGTTTCCTTTCAGCATTCTGAAATAAGAGCTGTTTAAGAAGCTGCATTTTGTTTTCAATTGGAAAGGTCGCTTGGATTGAGTGGTGAAAACAAGTCTGTACACTTTTGTTCATACGGAGAAAGGGAAAGAGATGGAACATGAGGACAGAGGGAAATTTATTGCATCTTCATTTTTAAATTAGAAAAAGTCTCTAAGTTATGGGAGAAGTGTAAGTAGTGAAAGAACAACACTGTAAGAGCCTTCAGAATCTAATTCTCTCAACCATTAGAAATCACAAAAAGGGAAGCGATGACTACTTACATATAATATGTAGGATATAATCCTTCAAAGTACCAGCAATGCTTTTTGGCTTCCGTACACTACAAAAGAAGGAAAATATGGTATTAATATTTACATAGGACAATGTATAATTATAAACACAAGCACAAAGTATTTATACATTCGGTGACTTTGAGAAATTGGGAAAGGTTTGTATTCTCAAAGATTTCCCAATCCACATACACACAGCAACTGGGAAGTCAGGACACTTTAATGGCAGCGTGCCCTAACAGGGCTCAGATCCCTTTGTCTGTGAGGCCCCATAGCTTCCCCGATTCCCTAACACAGTCAGTACATTCTGTGCAGGCCCAGGATCGAGCTTCATGTATTCCCTGGCAGAACTGCTGTCTTAAAAGACAGCTCTTAAGAGAATTTAAGAGCCCATTCGTGGTCATAGTTACTTAAGAGACTTCCAAGGCACAACCAGTTTGATGACACTAAGCATATCCAGTATTATTCAGTAATTGCTGGGAATTGTTCATCTTCTGGAAGTCTCTGGCATGCAGAGACAGAGAAGGAAGAATTCATCCATCCCATCTCTTCTTCCTACAGCTTGGAAATATCTCAAGTGTTCATTAAAGTACTGGGGAAAGGAAACTGCTTTCTGCAGCCCAGGAGTATTGTTCTCTTTCACAGACCGCCAGAATATCCTTGTTAAAGGATGGAGACAAGGCGTTTACTCAGTGTGTGTGTGCAGGCAACGTGGGAAGCGCACATCATTACAGGCACTGCCAGAGCACAGACGGCAGCTGAGAACAATAGCGGGGCTTAAAACAGAAAACCAGATGTCAAGCCTGAACTCTATATACAAGGCATAAAATACTTCTGCATATCCCACTGACATCGCTAGCATAAAATGCCATCTTCATTGCAGATACAGCTCCAGGAGCTCTATCGCAAGCTGCATTATCCCATCACACACAGCCAGGACATTGTGGGACACCTCCACAGAGGAATGTCTTCCTGTGGTTTTAGCTACAATTCCCTCTGTGGCTCACACCTGACACCCAATGTGGGAGAGTGCTCTGCACACCGGCGGTGGCTGGATCATCCTTCATGTTCACTTGGCAGCTCACCTTTAAATAATAGCTTGTGTAAGTTTATTAGCCTCCCTGAATCCCAGAATACTAAACGAATCCAGTTAAGACAAAGACAAAGTGGTTTTAGATCCCTGACTCTCATTCCTCATGAATAAGAAAGGCTGCAAGCTCTTTAATGAGCATCTGATGAGCTAAATCACAGACAGATCAATTACAGCCCATGAAGACAAACTGCTCTGGATTAAATTGTTAAAAGCAGTACACGAGGTGGGGGGAGGAGAAGGAAGACACTTCTGATCAGTGCAAAAAGGCCTTTCTGCTAATACAACAGGCTCACACCAGTCTTCAAGATGCACAAGCTCCTGTTGAAAGGACTGGAGCTTTTTTCTTGGGATAAACAGAGAGGAATCTCAAATTGATGCTCCAGTCCAGGAAGTATATGGAGGTAAGTTCCATAACTGCTGCTGGAGTAAGTGGTATTCAAAAAAATGTATCTCCACATTTGCCCTTTTCCCCTTCTTTTTGCACCTCCTTCAAAGCTTCCAGCTTCATTACCCTTCCTTCCAAATATTTTCATCACCTGGCTGTTTCCTCTTACTCTGAAGTCTGAAGTATGCCAAGTTTTTCTCTGTAACACCCTGCGAATGTATATGCATTGTAAACTCAGCAGGTCCACTGCCAAGTCAGTGTAAAATACTTTGGCTCTTCACCTTTGAAGGCTGCAGATCAGCAGGCGTTGGCTAAAATCCCAGTGCCTGCAGGTCAACCCCTTGGGAAGCCTCATTTCAGAGCCCAGCTCAGGCTGTAGGCTGTTAAGTGGTTTTCCTTCCTGCTTCTCAACCAATATGAGTCACTGTTTACTTCAACAGCTTTAAAGCCTTCGTCAGTCTGGAGCATTTTAATTGATGTTTTCCCAGCAATGTTTCTGAGCACGTGGAGGCTGCATACCCTTTACAAGTGTAAAGGAGACATTTATATTCAGCACTCATTCTGCTCACTCTTCTCCCCGTATTTTAATCTGCTTTCCAAGCTCTAAAATGAGTTGGGAAGATTCCTCCTTCCCACATCTGCCAAGTTGTAAGATTTGTTTCTGCCTCTTAATTCTCCGTTTCAGACAACCAATATGCTTACTGCTGTCACAAGAAACGCTCCAGCCTGGGAAAGTTGTGCAAGAAACAGTTTCTTCTAACTTTACTGCACTGAAAATGCCTCAGCACCCAAACTTTGCTATTATACGGACCCTGGAATGGCAGCTACCAGTCCCAGTTCTACCTTCTTCTAACATCCCAGTGCTATATGTACTGCACGGCAGTTGCTCAGCTCCCCTACACGGAATCAGGCAAACAGGCCAGTGGACCTCAGGTGCGAGCAGCACAGCCAAATCCGATACACATGACATGTCAAACAGATTTATACACACAGGGCGAACAATTGCCATCCCTCCTCAGTTCAAACTCCTACTGATCTCCATGGCAACTTTACGCCTGTAAACCCTGACATAAAGCAGCGGCTACTAACCACTGTCTCTAT
>JBCJKH010012062.1:41968-61042 GCA_039877255.1 Loriculus beryllinus
CATCCATGAGTAGCAGTGAAGTACAAAAGCAAAATTAAGACTAAGGTACAGGAGTAAAAATCAAAGGCTCGGAAGCGACAGGGAAATTGAGAAACTGTTGATTACACAAAGCTGCTATTTCTTCTGGGCTTCATTTGTGCTTTTATGCATGCGAATCAGGCCGTTTGAGGTCATAAAGGCAGAGCATTCAGTCAGCAGGTAGTATTTAGTGAAAAAAATGCATTCCCCTCTTGTTAAGGGCCCACTGGCAGCATAAAATGTAAACCAAAATAAGTAACAGTTTTAAAGAGGATGAAAACAAGAAATTTTTTAAAAGTCAAAGCTTGCAACATTACCAAAACTCCTCTGTTATGCTTAGGTACAGTTTTAATCTACTCCAGGGAAGGGAAAACAAAAAACAAGGCCTCAACAGCCCAGCCTTTGGCAAGACTTTCCCACCACTGGCCAAGACAAGCAGCACTATCCTTCCCTGCGAAAGCAAAGGCTCAATCCAGCACTCCACAGATCAGACTCTAGTTCGCATGTCTCTACCACATCAAATAAACCACAGGGTGAACATGACTGAGGTGGGAAAGATGGGTTGAGTGGAAAATAGTTTTACATGTGGCCCCTATGCCTTCTTGCAGGTAAAGAATAGGATGAGTTTAAACCAAAACCGATCACAAGTGCATATGCAGCAAAGCATATCGCTGCTGAGCACTTAAGGGCAGGCAACCCAACAGCACTGTGCTCCTACCCTCAGTCCTGGGGTGGAAAAGAGCAGCCAGGTGGATATGTGGAAATCTTCCAAGGAACAAAGCAGTGCTGACAGTTGTGGAGAGTCTGCTGGAAACAGTTCGGTCTCCAGCTGTTCCTTGGGTTTCTGAGGTCTCCCTGGCCTCATCCTGCCCATAGAAAGTGTCTGGTCCTTCCTGCTCCATTCCTCCTGCTATTTAACAAAGTAAAGCCATATCCCTCTGGTGTCTACAAAGACAGCAGTGATACGGCTGAACTCGTTATTCATGTTTCTGCAGCTTGCTCCCTGTATGCATGTCTGCTCCTATGACAAAAGGTGCTTGTATATGTTAGGTCACATCACAGAACAATAAGCATAGGAAAGCATACAGGAACCTATCCAGCCAGGTAAAGACCTACAGGCTACAGTCCCGAGTGCTAAAAGACAGGGCCTTCATGGTTTGAAGCAGACGTGGCTGCTACTCAGCATTCTCAGACAGGGTCCATCTGGTACATACTTCTCTTAGAAGATACCACTTTGCTAAAACATTTCATTTTCTCTCCAAAGAAAGAAACTAAACAATAGAAGTTGTCTTATTTGGTCTTTAAATTTAGTATTAGAGTTACCAATAATGTAAGCAACTGCCTGTGACACAGAACAATTGCAGAACTAGGTTAAACAAAACAAGCAAGGAAAACAGAGGAAACATCTTCACAAACAGGAGAATCGCACACCTGGCTTCACAGCAGTGCTGCTCCACACACTTGCAACATGAAAGTGATGCATGAAAGGGATGAAACCAGACCCTGGTTATTGCTGAGCTCCAACGACCCACTTAATACAGAGGTTTCAGAAAGAGAACTGGTATTACACAATACGAACGGATCCCGTACCTGCACAACCAGGTTGCATCAGCATCCGTCTGGACTCATATGCTATCAGTGGTACTTGTATGACATTTTAGAAACTTCTACTAGTTACTTTTACAACTAGAGGATGTTCTTTACACTTCAAGCCTAGTCCAGCCAGAAGGTTTCAGTGAGACTTCAGGGCTTTCAACTATAGTACCAGGTAATGCAATTAAAGGGCTAAGTTTTTAGTTTGGGGGGGGGGGGAGGGGGTCAGAAAACCCCCACACTATTAAGCTGTTTTACCATGGCCCCAGGTTCATAAAACCAAAGCCCTTCATCCAGAATGACTACATCTGTGAGAAAACTCAATGACTTCTTCCAGCACACCCACATGGACTGCCCTGGGAACAGTACAATGTTCATTAAAATAAAAAGAAAGGAAAGGAAACATCATCGGGAGAAAAAAAAACTTCTTCACTTCAGAACCAAAATCAGCAGGGCTTTGCAGTGGGATGCTGTTGGAATTCTTTACATGGTATGTTTTTGTGTTGACATTTTATAACTCTGTTCAAAGAGAATGAAATGTCAAGCACTTTTGTCTGTAACCATCAGGCTACAAAGCTCCACATTCATTTGTGAAAGTCATCATAACCCCCTGATTCTACCAGCTGGCCTTGGTGGGGAAGAGGAAGATCTCCAATGTGAGACAGACAACTAAATGATTACTAAAAATAACAAATCCACAAAGCACTGAGAGTCTAAGGATAAACATTTGGAAATTCTTGTCCTATTTCAGAACAGCTCTACCAAAGACTGAAAGGTCTAGCTACTGCAGAAAAGGCATTCCTGACAGCTTGGATACATCTCATTTAAAACAGAACAGGCATCAGGAGACTGGAAACAACAGGACGAACATTCTTCAAAGGTTCACAACTACAAAGGTCAGTTGAAAGAAGCAAGAACAGAAGTACATGGGACCAGGATACCTCTCAGGCTGTTGCCAACGACACTGCTGAACATAAATGAATCACAGATTAATATCAATTTAAGAAATGTATACATGAAACCACATCCATCTAGGTGATTGACAGATATTCTGCAGGGACAGTGAAACAAAGTTTAACAGAGAAACAAGATCTGGCCAAGAGGAAAAGGTGATGATGATGTGCTGTTTACCCAGTTCTGCAAAAGCAGAAGGGAAGTATCCATACAAACTTACCAGATGTTCTTCCAGGCTACAGAGGCACAGAAAGAAGTCTCAGTCCCCCTTTTTGTACTGAATTACACAACTATTAGAATGTAACACAAAATAAAGGGATGTTAATTCTTTTCTCAAGCTCTGTTTTGGGATAATTTCATCTTCTATCCTCTCACTCACCCTGAGGTCATCTACGTCTCTCTTCCAGCATCTCTCTTGTCCTAGCTGACACTGCATTTTTAGATTGTTCCAGCTGGCCAGATGTTTTTAGGAATGCCTATATGCAGTGAATGTCTTAGGACAGTTTGAAATGCTGAAAGCTTTTCCTGGAAAAGAGTGATCACAACATCTTTACATTCAGCAGTGAAATTAAAAAGGTGGGATATTCAGCTTGAAAGAAGGAAAACGATGGAAGAGACAGGGAAGAGGGGACCAAATTCTCAGAGGTCTCCCAGTGTGCCCTGCTGGGTGTTTTACCATCCATGAGAAAGCACTAGGTGCAACCACCGTGACAGCTAGCCATGAATGAAACCAGACTATTTGCTGTCCATGCAGGAACCAAGCCTTGAGCAGCACTTTGTTCCTTAAACAGAGTAAAACACTAGACGATAATATATAAACAGTTGGTACTAGTTTAATGAGGGTTAATTACAACTGCTATACACTTTCAAACACACAATATACCAATTGCATAGGCAACCTTCAAGGAACACTTAACAAACCTTCGGTAGATAGAGGGCTCAGTACAGAGGGCTCCATGGGCTGAGTTCCATGAGATGGGCATGCTTTCCCACAACCAGTGAGGCAACCAGGGTCCTTGTAGCAGGTACATCTCCGGTCTCCTCTGGGCCTTATGTGGAGACTCCACACACCGTACTTGGCATGCGGGGTATAATGTTGCAAATACATTAGCTGCTAGTATTGCAGAAGGAGACCATAAGAGGTAGCCAGATGAGCTAGACTTACACATAAAATGCAAAACCTGTCAGGTCTCCATACACACAAGTTAACTGGAAAAGCTCCTTGGGCGTCTGGGCAGTTGCCAACATTGCTGGAAACACTGCAAAGGATATTTACAAAAGACAAAGCCCGCATGTAAAACAAATTATGAGAATTGCCAATTTCTCAACTTCAAACAAAGAGCTCACAGCAGCCAGCATGAATAAGAGCGGGTCTCTGGCTTCACTAGCACTTGGTTGACTTCTTTACAGAGCAAATTCTTGGATTTGTCACTGCTGTTTTCCTTTGTCAAGAGCCAGTAACGTTGTTTTGCTAATGGCTTATCCAGGAATACTGGAGCCAGCAGCTTGCACACTGGTTGTTTTTATTGCTCTATTAAAATGAAATGAAGCTGGTGCTAAAGCTTTTATAATCATTTAGGTTATTTCATTATGAGTTCAGGGCAGAAAAGCAGGCAACAGCATGTTATACAACTGTGCAGGCACAGTGCATCTGCCCCTAGGTCTAAGCAGAAATCCATATGGACCAAAGGGAAAATGAACAGTGGGAAAGTCAGTTCCCCTGAGTTTCTCTTGGTAGAAGCAGCTGTTTGCTGTGCTTAGCACCACAGAAAAAAATAAAGGGGAAATAAATTCACTAGAAGTAGAGTTTGATAGAAAGTATGTCAAGATGACTACTAGGTTGTGTTTATCATTGGTTGCATTTAGAAGCCCTAATGAGGTACCAGGACATTGCTGCACAATCACGGCACAAAATAGGAACAGGGACTAGCAAAGTCTAAAACAAAAGAAACAATAGAAAGCAAGGTAAAAACACTGAGTAAAAGCAATATGCCTTGCCACGACAGCAAACGGTCTTAGTACAGCCGCTCAACTGCTGTCACATTCTGCATTCATGACATAGAGTCAGTGGCAGGACATGCAGAAGGGCAAGGAAAGAAACTGAAGGTATTTATTTAAAGCCTTTCCTAATGGTTAAAGGGAA
The DNA here is from genome assembly GCA_039877255.1 of Loriculus beryllinus. Lineage (NCBI taxonomy): Eukaryota > Metazoa > Chordata > Aves > Psittaciformes > Psittacidae > Loriculus > Loriculus beryllinus. The sequence goes on from JBCJKH010012062.1 coordinate 46,677, forward strand.
AGGCAGCATGAAGGAGGCTTACGGAGAACTTCACGGATTTATCTGAAGATTAGACTGGATTTAGGAAGAAGGAACTAGGATCGGGGCAATAGGACAGGTATGCAAAGTCATATACTACCTATGCATGTTTTCATTCAAGCAGCAGCAAAGCAAAAACAACTAGCGGCATCAGGAGCACCAAGGAAACAGCAGAAGCACCAAGGAATCACAGACCGGTTTCTTTTCTGATACTACATCGAAACTAAACACTACTGTTCACATCCCTGTGTTTTTCTGCAAGTCTTCCTTGGAGTGCAGTGTCAACAGATACCAATCACCCACAGCGAGTGCATGAGCCTCACAAGCCTACAAATATTTTTCAATCTCATCTGCATTGACAACTTTGCTACCTGATATTCTGGCCCCATATGAACAGTCAGGACTTTATTTTGGCATTAGTCTGTCAATCATTTTTTCTTTTTATTGTAAGTTCTATCAAGTAATATTCTTGAATTTGTAGAACAATTTTGGAAAGACCTAGGTACTAAGTAGCTGATTGGTGGTATAGTAGTATTTTCAACCCAACACAAAGCAAAAAGACTAAGTGTATCCAGGTCCAAAGTCTCAGGATCTGAGTTTAGAGCTGGGATTAAACCAAGATGTCTAAACTTGAATTTCAAGTCATTCACTCACTCGGTTCATGTCATGATGATTTTAAGTATCAGATGTGCTTAAAAGAGCCCTTCTAAAAACCAAATCTCTATATTGATGAGCTTACAGTTACTATAGGTCCACACTGGAGCTCATAAAAAACCAAACCACCCACCAAGTAAGATCCATAGCAGCTGAACTTTGATTTACAGTATTTAATGCAAGACATACTCACAGAAGCACTAGTTAACAGCCTATGTAACCTGTTTGAAACATCACAGATGAAAGCACATAAACCCATTCTTTCTCCAGCAGTTTGTGTCCAGATAACCAAATTAAGGTTCAAAAGGACAAAGTTTTTCTATTTATAGCAATACTGAACTGGATACAAGTGACGTGGATGCAAAAACTAACAATTTGTTAGATGATTTCCAGTCCTAAGTGCACGTCACTGCTGCGAACACACAGGTATCAGTGTGGTGACAGGGTTACACAAGGAAGGCAAAATGGGCACCAAAATGTGTTTTGAGGATTTTCCATTCATGTCTGATTCTCCATACACAGCCACAAGTGGTCAAATTTGCCTGCAGTTTCAAGGGCAGAGCATAATTAAGAGACTCCAACAGCTTGGACTATGGACTGTGGACTATGCTTTGGCATAGGTGGCTTTACCACCAACTACAGCATTAACAGATGTTATACCATAAACACACTGGAAAATCCAATAAGCTCAGAGTATCAATGTGCATTCCTTCAATCCAGGCTACAAAAAAGAAAAAAAACCCCATAGGCCCCCCCCAAACAACCCCATCACAAACGAAACAAAAACCCAGTTTCTCTCCACTCTCTCCAATAAAATAATACAAACCTGAGCTTGAACTTTCCATGGCTTGAGCCTCTTACCTGAAAAATCACTAAGTTAGTGGAAGATCACCTAGCTGGGGGATCCTGCCCAGCTGACTCTGGAGCAGTGTCTTCACGCAGTCTTAGCTCATCTTTGAGAAAACAGGGTGAGACAAGCTTCCCTCTCTGACAGCAGCCCAAGTCTCAGCTCTGTGATCTTTCAAAGTATTACTCAAAGACAGACATACACCTTCACAAACAACACTGCTTTCCTTTCCAAACACACAAGGAATCCACCTGACAAAAACATGTATGACAACGTGTAACATTAAAAACCTAAGAAAACAAGACACTCAACCAAACCAAGAGCTCCGTCAAAAAGCCTCCCTTGAGAGGCACAAACACCCTAAGATGGATGCTAGGCACGTTGCTTGGTACACCGCTAAGACACTGCGGCAGTACAGCCATAAATGTGGGACAGCTATATAAACCAGAACTTACTCCTAAACAATAGCGTGTGCTAGAAATGGCATGATAAAACTTCCATTTACACAGCAGAGCTCTCAGGAGTCAGTCATGATTATAAGCTACCTTCCTTCTGATGCTCACAGAAGGGAGTTGAGCACTTGCTGCAGAAGCAATACATGTATCCCAACCGTATTCTGACAGCTGCACTTATCCACTTACCCTTCAGGCTACAATCTGCCCATCTCTTCCTCTAGGCACTCTCAAGAAAGCCTCCAAGCACTGAGCTTTCAAAGTTACGCCAGACTAGTTTCTCTCTCTGTCAGCACAGGAGGTGAACACATACTAATTTACCCCTTGGCCAGCCCTATCAAAGACAATGAATCTTCACAAGGCATGACTCACTATGTACGTTTCAAGGCAGGTTTCATGTCTTCAGCTCTATTTTGAGAAGTCCTTTACTTCACTAATAATCTCATACAGAGTAAGTTACAATTACGTTCCAGTAATGCTACTGGAATCCAAATCAACCCAATGAGTTATTTTGTTATGGTTCCTTAAAAACTCAGAAATTAAAGTTAGGATTGTTTGGTTTTGTTTTTTTTTTAAGACCAGTTAGAGTCTTCTTCCATATGGGAGAGCAATCCCAAATTTCCAGCAGATACTCATGACCAATGTCTCCCTTTGGAAGTTGAAGTGCACTTCCAAGTCCTTATTTCTGCTCTCCAGTAAGGGCTCGTAGCTAGGAGCCAGAAGTACAGAGAGGAGCAACCACAACGAATAATGAGATGGAGCAGCTACCTTTCAAGAAGGGTCTAAAAGGTTTGAGAGCCTTCAACCCAGAAACAGATGCCTGGGTGATGGGCAAGAGCAAGGTTGAATGCACTGCTGAATAAGGCTGAGTACAAAGCTATTATTCAGCATGCCGTGTAACATTAGTTTCAATGAATGCCTCCTGTCCTAGCAGGAAATTAGTTTAAGTAGTACTTCTTTATGCAGCAGATAGACAAAATCTTAAGTCTGCTGCTGCAAGAAATTGCAGAAGCAGATTCAGAAAAGGGACTAGATAAACCCAGGAAGACAGATCTAAAACAGTAATTAAAGGAAATAAAAAAGGAGCTACAACCTTTAGGTACATCTCTGATCCAAGTGGAGATATGTTGGGGGAGTGTAACAGGAATGGACCTCTGACACTAGGCAGGCTCATGAGCTTTTCTGGCACAGCACCACAGTCCAAGATGAAGAAGAAGTACAGACATACACATGTCTCACCCATCTTATTTCTTTCAATTACATATATTTCTCAATGTGCAATCAGCAAGAGCTCAATTAATGAACAGTGTGAGCAGAATAAGACTTTGGTCTAAATCTAGAAGTGACAAGGCAAAAAGCCATTATTAAAGGTGCCACAATCATCCTTATAAAGCAAGACAACAAAATTCCTTTTAAAAAGTCCTCAAAGAAATATTTGCAGTCTTCCAGCAGGATAAATTTAGGACACTGAACAGATTTCGAATGTGCTAGTCTTGACAGAGTCTTTTGAAATAAAATCAGCATGGCAGCAATACATTTTATTTCCTATTTCAAACCAAATAAATGAAATATTCATCATTCAGTATAATCACTGTATAATCACCACTTAATTGAGTTTTAACCACTGCCACATATCTCAGGGGCAAGCATAAAATATTAATTACCTAAAACCCACACAACATGTATAAAATATTTCAGACACATGATCTCTGACCCTACAGAGTTTGAGAAACAAACCACCCTATCCATCAAAACACCTTCTGCAAGTCCATACATGGGAAAGTGACGCAGTACTCAATACCCCATTAAATATTAAGAATCTCCCTATATAGCTACAGTCAAAGAATTTAAATCCCATGATTACAGAGATTTAAAAATCCATAAACAACCACAAAGATGATTTTATGTCTACAAGAGACAGACCATTATATTTAACACAACAGCTCTCCAAGCAGGAGGAGCATCTCTTCCCACCCATACAGAAGTCCCATTTCTGGCCTGAGAATTGGCCAGAGGAGGATTTAGAAAGGCATCTGATTCTGACCAACAGCTCCCAAACATCCACATTGCGTATGGATGGGTCTGTGTGCTAGCTTATTCACGAGCTTTTCATGATAGCATCATGATAAAGCCACAAAAAGTAGTTTGGATTTCAAGACAGATCAAACCACTGGAAGATCTTTCTCATTTAAAGCATTTTCTGACTAACTTGGGCATTTAGAAAATCACTGGGAATCCATAAATGAGATAACTTAATGATAGAACTTTGCTTGGAGTTAGAATTCCTTTGAAGATAAATATCAAATCAAAGCTGCGTGGATTTAAATAGGAAGAGTTTGGGGTTTTTCCTTGCAGAATGATGTATCAAAGTTTCAGAATCGCAAAAGGCATATGAGAGCCCTGCTCTGGGAAATGATGGAGGAGACTTCTCAGTAGTAATGCCTGTGGCTTCTTCAGGTACAACTCCACCTGCATCACAAGTCAAGCACTGCTTTTCAGGCCAAGAAGAAAGTTGGTATCACCAAGGACATGAAACAAAGAGAAAGAGAGAACCCCAGAATTTAATCTTTCACAATAGAGGTAATGGCCCTTAGTCATGCGGCCATACTTTTCTATTGCTCCCCATGAAGTACAGTAGATCACATATAAAACCAGTGGTTGGAAAAATATCTTCAAATATATGAAGAAACGAACGAGGTAACCAATTATTTCTAACAGAAGCTAAGGTCTAAAGCAATAACATGGGTTTTTTAACTGTCATATCACCATACTGGACTCTCCTCCACCAAACATAAAAAGCCATCCCCATCACCAGGACTCATTATCAGCTTTGCTGACAGCCCCAGCTGAGGGACAGAGAACTGAAGAGGTAGGAAGCTTGTGCCGTGCATCCACCCACAGATGTGTTCCCCCCAGGTCAGGTTCGAGGCGTATTTGCAAGGCATGTGTGTAGGCAGCTTGCTGCCATGCTGCCTATGCTATGTCTGCCTGGTAGCAGGACAGAGAAGTCTTGGGGGATGTTGTACAATCCAGCACTATTTATGCACATAAAATTGTGATCACAGGCTGAGGATGCAGGGTTTCCTCCTCATAGTGTGCAACAGGAAACCTGGAGTGCAAATTCTACATGTTGGTACAAGGAACTTGAGCACTGATGTTGCTGATGTGCATACTTTCATATGAAAACTGTTTTTTCTCTCTTAATTTCACTGCAGAGAGCCCTTGAATGGTCTTTCTTGACAACAGAGCTGTCAGTGCTAAATCAATCTTGATTTACCAGTTCTGTCCTTAGCCACAGAAATGTAAGATTGGAAAACTGAAAAAGAAAAAAAAAGTCCAGAAAAAGTGTAAATCATTGGATTATTTCAAAATATTACGAAAAAAAATCCAAAACAACCCAAAAATAAGAGCAGCAGACATAGAAGAGACGCAGGAATATATACACTCACCACTTCATGTATTAAACATTCAGTTCCAGGGATATTTCATCAATTCATAAAAATAACATCTTTTAAAAAGTATCTAAAATTGCCTTAAGATTTTCATTAAAGAAAAAGGCCAGCCCCAGAATCACCCTCAGCATGAGTTCCCTACCCTAGCTCCTATCAGTCAGACAGGAGGCGAGGAAGGTACCGTGAAGTGGCACAGCAATGTCAGCAACACCACAGTCCCATAAAGATCTGGTGCTTAGAAAAGACACTATAAATGCCTTTAGCCCAAATGTCATACAGAACTGTTTTACAACAGTCTTTAAGGTTGGGAAAGGTATACAAGGCACTGCCCTCTCTGCAGCCTTCACTGTACCAGTTCTCAAGCTCCCTAGTTGTTGCAGAGGAACAGTGCTTACTTGAAATAAATCTCTCCAGTACTGTCACACTCCTTGCCTGGGTGTGCAATAACATTCATAATGCTGCTATGAGATGCTCTCAATGAAAAAGGAGGAGGGAAGACAGATTTTTCTTGAGCTATTTGTTAAATATAAATATTTCTTATCAGCAGATGAATTAAATACGTAGTGGCAGGTAAACTCCAGATGGTACCAGCTTGATCTGAAACTTTAACAGAAACCCACTCCTACTAGGGAGTTGGGCACATAACTGTGGGGTTTTGGGTTCTGAAACATAATTGCTTCCTGCATTCCTGAAACAAAAAAGTCTTTGTTTTCTTGGTATCTGGTAAGCATCCCAAGGGATGCACCTGCAGAATAGAGAGGTAAGGGAAAGGAGGCAGTAGCAATTGTCACCTTGCAGTAAAGATCCACCCAAACCATTAATGTTTTTGCCAGAATATGGCAAATCTATGTTCAAGTCTCCCCCCAGAAGGGCTTGAACCTCTCTGGGTCTCCTGGAAGTGAACTCACACCAAGCTGCAGGTGATCCCAAGAGACATCACAGATTTTTGTGCCGGCAATGTTTGTTTGCATGAAATGCCTAAAAATAGGAGCAAATGCCCGCCTACACCAGCATCCTATCTCTACCAGGACACAGTAGCAAAATTTTGGGCACATCGCATAAAACCCAGTAAGTACAAAATTACCTCCTCCTCCAACAGACACAAATCCCCCACATAAGCACTTCCCAAGTCAAGGCCATGCTGTTTAACAGCAACCAAAAGTCCTAACATCTCATCTTTTTGTCTTTAATGTCTGTGTTGTTCTGTCTTTGAACATGTATAACTGGAACAAGCACTGCAAACACAAGGCTTCCTCTTCAAAGAGTATCTAAGCCTGGGCTATGGTGCAGCTTTCCACCTAGCTTAGTGCATTATTTCCTTTGTATTTTACACATTGAAGAAGAGGGATAATGTCAACAATTGACATAAATCAATCCCAGTACATCCTATCTCCCGCCAGCTAGGATCTTTTCCAGGAGATGAGTGATTCACGCTCAAATAATCCTGATGACATAAAGGAGATAACACTGGCCTCCCACACCCTGGGTGAATGCCAAGCTTTTGAGAAAGAAGCTCCACTCTCTTCTGACCACGTATTGTAAACCTATACATTCAGTTCCTTAGCTTTCAGAAGTATTGAAACAAAATCAGGCTTTGAAAGTGCTGAATTGTTTCGATGTGCTGTAATATCTATTTTGACCTAAACTACTTAGTGGCAAAACTTTAGACTGGCCTAGGACTACATATTTCAATGAATGATTAATCGAAAGAAAAACAAAAACAAAAACCAAAGAACCACAAAATCAACCACAAAACAGCAAACAAACCAAAAAACCCACCCTCAAATGCAAACGTTAGGTCCTGCAGTATTTCAGTGCACATGAACACAGCACTAAGAAAGACAATAAGTTAAACAGATTTAGTCAGCTATGAAAAGAAGTCGGATAAGATGAAGACTTTTGTTAGCTCATATTTTACCCAAATAAATATTGCCATCACTAACAGTCTCTGAGGTTAATGAGATCAACAGAAAGTCATTAAGTATACAATCCAAACACTAGTATAGCTCTGTGGCAAACGTCCAAATTCATAAATCAAAAGACTAGGATAAAGATGCCTATAGGACAAGAGTCTGGACATATCTATTGATCTCAGATTCAATACTGAACAAATACTAGGCTAGCAATTTGGTAATTCCACAAAGACAGGATTCCCAACCAAAAAAAACCCATCTGTCTCCAGACCACTCATATGCCTGGATGGAGTCACTCACCTACAAGATGTCTAGGCATGGGACTTCCGAAAATGCCCCTGTTTAGAAGTCCACAAAAAGGGAGGGCTTGTTGCAAAGCATGCACTACCTAAGCCAAAGAAAGTGTTTACTGTGAAGTCAGAGCAGTTTCCTTATACTGCAGGGGAGTGGGAAATTAGGAGGCAGAAATATTAAGCTTGTAATTCTACCACAAACACTGTACATGACTCTCTCATTACTTTCTACCCACTTACCCATCTGTACAATGGCTATGCTTTTGGCCTGGGTGTGACTGGAACATGCTACAGCGTATTTTTCTCACCTATTATGAAATCTTTCTGAGAGAGGTGCCAGAAAAGCATCATTTTTGTCATTACAATGAATTGTAAATTTCTCTTTCCCCATAAAAATCTAAGTACTAACTGTCAGAGACTTCTGAAGCATGACAGCCTGATTTGTTCTTTATTTGATTACTTGTGTTTGAATAAAGCATGAAGAAATACCACAAATGTATAAATAGGTTTAATGTAATTTGGAAGACAGATATTTGGAGAAGCTGTTACCATGAATACAGCATATATCAAAGTCTAGAGAGTCATAAAGGAGTTGCTCCTCCAGAACAATGTACAACACTAAAGAAAGGAACTGGGGGAGGTGGGGTGTTTAATACCTGGCTCTTCTACTTTTCTGCAGTAGAAGAGCCAGGTATGAAAGTCAGGTACATGATATTGCCATGTTCAGTGTGTGTTGTAGAACAGGCTCCTGGCCATGAGCACTATCTCTGGCTCTGCAGGTCCACGCAGACCTTGCAGAAAGGAGCTGTATCTGGCACAGAAGCAAGATGCCAGCCCCGCAGGCACTTCTGTGCCAAGTTGACACACACACAGCTCCTAAGCACTTGGCATCAGCTGGCTGCAGAAACACCTGCCAGGCTGAGGGAAGGCCAAGTCCAGACAAAACTGGCAGATCTGTGCAGACAGTGAGATCAAACACCTTGGAATGGCTTCACAGTCAGGTCTCAGTCCTTCCTCAAGACCCACATGCTTACAATCCTTACAAGGGAGGCAGTCACCTTTGAGATGTCCAGGGAGTCGTTAGTAGTGTTCGGGTAACACTTACAAATGCTGACAATGAAATTACAAGTGCCATCCCCACCTCTGTGAATAATGCCACTGAGCTTTCCCTAGGCGGAATCAGGGAACCCAGTACTAATTGCCCCTTTATTACCTTCCTTCACATCAAGTTTAAATGTTTTTGCTAGAAGGAAAGACTTTTTACAAAGGGTTCCTGTTTCCAAGCCTCTCTAAAGCTTTTTTAAAAGCTTGCTGCAGGAACATTTCAAAAGGAAACTTCTTAAAAATTATTAACTTGGCTCTGTCAGACACATCCAGACAGTGCGATATTTGCAGACGCCACTCATTCTCTTTCGTCCTCCATCAGACTTGCTTTTGGAAATCTATTTAACAGAATATATTTAACTGAACTTGAACCTTCATAAGAAATTTAAGCTCTTTACAGGCTATTTTTCTGGAAGGGAGTAGTTCATCAATTAGGATCTGAGATAAAACTCCAAAACACGTAACCCATCATCCTCCTCCCCAGCAGTCAGATAACGGGTACGTTCCAGCTGAACCTCAGGGCTTCTGGGGGCAAGGCTGCATCTGAGGGTACCAGAACATAGAATATACACTCCCACTGAAATTAAAGAGATTATAAGTGCTGTATGTGCCACTGGCAATGCAGACAAACATAAAGCAAAATTTTGTACAGTGTTTCTGCTCCAGATGTGAATATTGCCATCACACCTGTTTAAACTGTATTTATATACCTTGAGCCCTCTTATCTATCTGAAACTGAGGAATAATATTTTCCTTTGATCCTAGGCAGAAGTTTGCAGACATACCTCTCATTAATATTGATGTAAATGAGATACCATCTCAGTTTCACTGGCTTTAACAAGTTATTATAGCACATGAATTTGGCCTTCCTCCTCTTTTCACTACTTCACACTTGCCTATCAGTCCTGTTAGGATTATTCTCAATGTATCTGCACAGTTGCAAATTAAACAGTTTTCACATTACAGCAGCTCCCACAACAGCTTTCATGCATCCTTACATGCTCTTGCACAAAAACTCTCAACTTAACTCACATCTTCTTCCAAATGGGTTGTTTGATACTGAAAAATTAAGTCCGTTAAGTACCTAAGAATTTATATGGTATCATACTAATTTCATATTACCCATGGCCTGTGGCTGCCCATGTTCTCTACAGTTCAGAGAGCTTGCACATGCATCCCCCTCTGCCTACTTCCCATCTACATTGTGCAACAACCATATGTTCATTAAAAACATTCCCCTAACACTCCTTTGCCCTGACAGAAACAGCAGCATATTCAAGGTTGCTACCCTAGTAAAGGCATAAATAGTAGGAGGCATAAATACAGAGGTGAAAGGGTTTGTATACAGGGCAGCCCATTGTAACGAGGGGTCACCCATGCTGCAAAGGGAATTCTAGGAAGCAGCAGGAAGCCAACCCCTCAAATCTCTAGCCTAACATACAAAAAGGAGAAAAGGCATGCAAGGGAACAGATACTCAAGGAAAAGGGAAAAGATGGAAACATGTATTCCTTTCCAGTAAATTGGATTTTTAATTATATTTCATTAATCTGTATCCAACACCTAATTTCAACACATGAGAAACGGATTCACAGGGCACTTGTAAGCGCAGATGGCACAGCCTTTCCCTCTGCAAACAGGGAAAAGTAAAGAAGTGATGAGAGAGGCAAAGTCCATGGAGGAAGTGGATGTGCCAGGGATGAATCATGATGAGAGTGAAGAAAGCCTAGAAGAGAAAGAAAAGTTGGAAGTACAGAAGAAGTTAGGAGCCTTTTTAAAAGAGAATGGGCACACCCAGCAGCCAAGGAATCAGAAACTACTGCAAATCATGAAGTCAATAATGCACAAGAGACAAAAGTCATCCTAAGCCAAGAAGGGTGGAATGACAGTTCAGAGCAAGGCCAGGGAAAGGAAGAAACCAGGTCAGAGCTGTAGCTAGAAAGAGGATTATAGCAGCTTGAAGATACAGTTAAACAGCTTGAGCTTCAGGCAGCAAGAGCTGAAGAGCTAATAAAGCAATTCAAAGTAGAGTATATGATGTGGCTGGAGCAATGAGAGAAGGTGGCAACTATATCTGCCGGACAATGTACAGGAGAGAAAGTTAAAATCCCACAAAAGCAAGAGTAGGGGAAGCCAGGGTTAAAAAAAATGAGCAAGGAAAAAAGAAAGCCCAGAGCAGCTGTCCAGACTCCAGCAGCCGAGCTGAGAGCTCCAGAACATTTTCAGAGCCAGGATTGATGTTCCCAGATGAATCACCAGTGCTCAGAAAGCTCCTTTGCTCGCTTCTTCTCCCTTCCCACCCTCTCCCGAGCTATCCTTAGCTCATCCTCACACAACCTTCTTAGGGCTAAGAGACTGCAAGGAACAGCACCTATCTCCTCCCCATTTCTCTCTGTAGCTTTCAATTAGCACTACAGGAGCTCTCACTGGCTTTGGCTGCATCTGGTATTTTGTGAGTCACCTTCCCTTCTGCAAGTGAGGGATAAGCCCACGAGCAGAGACACAAATAGGAGCTGGGCTGAAGCACATGTGGTCTTCTCAGTCGTCTCACAGCAGCCCAAGAGGATCCCTGCACCTCACCAGGATCCTGGAAATCATCCAGCACCCACCAGACACCTCATGGGGGGTACTGGCAACTTCAGCATGAATAAAAGATATTCTGGGAAGCAAGAGAAAGCAAAACCAGCTGAAACTCAGTGAGAAGCAAACACATGTTCCCTCTTTCATCAGCTGCTCTGCCTACACACTGCACACCACCATAAGGATGCCACCAACAGCTAGTACAGGTTCATCAAGAGCCAAGACAACTTACAGTCAGAGAACTTTTATACCTTTACCATACCTGCATAGCAAGCAGGTCACAGCAGACTATAGGGCAAGGGGAACAGGAGCCAATGTGCCTTGCCAGGGTGGCACAAGGGCAACAGAGCTGGGGAGTCTCAGTGCCAACACTCACACGGCAGGCACGAAGTATTTCACCCCACGCAACAGCCCGGCACCCGCAGCTTCCAGCACTTAATCACTGTGGATGGCTATCACAAAAATAAACGCATCTTCACAAGCTATTCTTAGCACTCACCGGAGAGGCGATTACCAAATTACCCAGTTGCATAATCTCTTTTATATAATCACTACGATGCTCTTCTCCTTATGCAACATGCAGGGCAACTGCGGCTAGCTGAAGCAGCTCCTTCCCCAAGGAGAGCTGTGTCACCAGCACCATGGGTGGACGCGCTGGCTACTGGAGATGCAAAGACGAGTGACAACAGCAACAGCCAAATCAAGGCAACTGAGCTTTTCAGAAGCAGCAATGTACAAACATGAGCCTTCAGCCCAGGGAAGACAGGAGCATCCTTGCCCATGCTGCTCCAGAATAGGCACAGAGCAGAGATCACCTGCACCTCAAGCTGGTTGAGATATCAAAGATGCCCTGCGCCCTCCAGGCAGTCTTGACCCAGCACTCGCAAGTGAGATGTCTCCATTGACTTTTAACTGCCTTTGGAAGAGACCCAGGATTAGAGCTTTAATAAAAACAGGAGGTCAAGATTACTAGAGAATTAAAACAAACTTGATCAAAATGCTCCTGGCTTTGTGCCACAGCCATGCCCACAGTTTCCATGCACAGAGAAAGCCAGGTGAATCTCCAACCAGAACACATTCCCACAGGGCACCTTGTGACAGGCATATACATGAGCAGCTGAAAGTATGGGTCAGCCTAGACATCCTGGGAGGTTTCACCCACCAGACAGTTTGGGGCATGCTCTAACACATCTCCTACAGCATTTTCAGGATCTTGTCAGATGCCTTGTTGGAGCACTTGCAGATATCTACACAGAGGATTGCCACATACAGGGTGTAGCAAGACCCATTTTGCTAATGTTCATCATGGGCTATAAGAAGTCAGCAGCAAAAGTATTATCCATGGTAAGCAAAAAGCAGTTTAAGTCCTGGTTTTCAGAAAATACAAGCTCCAAGACCCACAGATCACCTGCAGATCCTGGGACACTTTTCCATTACCACACTGCAAGTTTGGCATGAAGCTCAGCTAGTTGCACACTGCGTTATGAGAAAACCTCAAACTGTTAAGCCTCTCAACAAGGCATTACCACTAAAAACCAAGGACCTGGTTCTGTAAATACCAAAGGAACACAAGACAGAACAAACTAACAACTTTGATCTCAATTCACACTCTTTCGATTGACACTCAAATCCAAAGGAATATGCTTAGCTTTTTCTCAAGGTTATATGACTAGTAGTATTTGGCCATCATTTGGCACCTACTGCTTCCTGTGCTCCCTAGTTTCCCTCAAAATACAAGTCATTCCAAGCAATATGCAGGCAAAACCCCAGCCTTAGCATGGCACAATACACTTTATGCAGGGACACACATGCACAGGTTTGAGAACAGACACAGCTATCGTTTCAGCTACAGAAAGAAAAGAATAAAGCAGCTTACTATTATCTTACACTACCTCAAACTACGGATGACCCAGTTCTGAAGAGGTTTAACCCAACCTCGTACTCTATTATTACTTCTGTATGACAGATAGGAGATAAGAGTTACCTTAGTGGAAAAGCAGATCAGAGCAGAAACAGAGTCCCTCATGCAAAACCCCACTGCACATGACGGTGCCTGTTATGACAGCTCTGCTGATAGTTCTGGACCAGCAGGCATCCTCAGCACTGCTCAAACCATTGAAAAATCATGATTCTTGTTAGGGATATTTGTTTGGGATAGACAAGACAGCACTCAGGATAGAAGCAGCTCATGCCAGCCTTAAAAAGAAAATCAAACCATGTAAAAGTAGATTTAAAACTTCTGACATGCCACTCTCCTTCCCCCCCTTTTTTTTAGGCTAAACAACTGGCTGACCACTTGAAAGCAGCATATTCAGAGAGGAAGATTTCCTCTGTTTTAGACTGAAATCCTGTCAGTTTTAACAGCATTTGAACAAATGAAGGTGAACTTTTATACCCATTATCCTTCCTGTCCCAGATTGAGCCCACAGCTCCAAATGCGGCAGGGGATTAGGGCCCTAAGCTGGAAACTCACGCTGTAAGAGAGCCAGCAGTAAATTCCTGGATATCACACAAGTATTGAGATAATTATCTGTAGCGATGAGCAATACATTTTTCCCCCTGAGGAGCAGAAATGAAAGAAAACACTTGCTCGACTCATCATTGCCCAGCTCTTGCATGAAGAGCTGAAGCACGCTTACAGTCATCCGCCACAGCAAGAACCACCTGCACTGATGTCATGGTTTAAACCCAGTTTCTACTCCCCCCTTCCTCTTTCTTCCCCCCCCCCCCCCCTTCCTCCCCATCCCTCCAGGAGCATTTACAGAGATATTGTGGGGAAAGCAGAAAGCAATTCACTAAGTGTCCTGGGTTCAGCAGTAGCAGTCATTTTGCTCCTTCGCAGTAGCTGGTGCAGTGCTGTGGTTTTGACTTTCAGCCTGGGAACAGCGCTGATAACACCCATGTTTTTAGTTGTTGCTCAGTAATGATTACTCTGACCAAGGACTTTGTGAGTCTCATGCTCTGCCAGGGAGGAGGGCAGGCCAGGAGGAAGCAGCGACAGGACACCTGACCCAAACTGACCAAAGAGGTATTCCATACCACAGCACGTCATGCC